>VMDO01003929.1:0-80258 GCA_007922755.1 Pedetes capensis
TTAAGCAAGCCATATAATCACACAATTACTGAAACAAATAGAATCATTCATTTTAAACATCCATGAATTAGTATAATGGGTCTTTGAAAATAGATCCATTATATGCAACTGAGTTAATATACAATTATCAAAGAAGGAAACATTTACTGTTTCTTCTAGACTATTCAAAATGGCCAACACTACATATTAAACTCAACACAAATTCTTAAAGTTGTGAGAAAAAATAAAACATAATCTCAATACTCTTTGAAAAGAGTTAATAAAATGTCAATGAAATGTTATAATGAAAGCAATTTTTATTGTCTACAAAAATGAACATTATACAAGTGTTCAAATGTATATCTTTACAAGTCTTTTATTAAGTGAATTCAGTATTTATAAATTTATACTAGATTCTTTATAGTGTAAATTCTAGATACTACAAAGAATTATTTTATACAACACTTTTATGCCATATTTACTTTTATTAAAGAAAATATCATATAGGTATTTATGGTGACAGAAGAAAAAGAACTAACAAGGTAATGGCATAAAAAATTTTTAAAGTTACTGAACTAAGAAAGTTGTAAGACCTTGTTACGTGCTTTTTAGGATAAATAGGCAGATTGTAGCTAAGAGAGATTCTTAAGAATATCTGACTCTAGAACTTCAAGATAGATGTTTATACTGAATTCTACAAAGGGATTAATTCAAATAAAATGCTAAAATCACTATGGTGTTAGCACTGGAGATATTATCAGTTGCCTCATCTTGTAAAAGTGTTTGTTAATATAACATTTATTTATATTGAGCTACTATTATTCTCACACGGTGTTCCTCTGGCTAAATTCTGTAAATATTTATTATGTATTGTTGACTATGATCACTTATTAATTATGTTTTATTATTGCTCTTCTTTATGAGTAATGTGAATTATAGCTGAGAAGTAAAAGTTCCACTCAAAATATAATACCTACTATGTAACTACAGTGATGTTTAAGAAGTACAAATAAATTTATAATTTCTTAATGAATTCTAATAAGATTTCTATGCTTGTTAAATGAAACATTTTAATATATTCACCAGCTGTTTATGAGGAAAGATATAGGTATAAAAGGAATAAATTAGTGGGTGAAAAGAAACTATGTCTAAAGTCTAAAATGGGAGAAGCACCTGGCAACCCACTCCCCAAAAACAATCTGCCATTGAAAACCCTGTGAATAACAGAGAAGTACTGACAATACTGTTTCACCTGTATGAGCCAGACACTGACTTGACAGCACTTAACAACAACAAAGTCTAAAATAAGTATAAAATAGCATATCACTTGTATAAAAAATACAAATAAAACATATATAATAGCATAAAGGCAGCATCAATGAGAGTTATTTTTAAAAGGTGAAATTATGTTCCATATCATTTAATGGCATTACTCTCCCAAGAAATGCTTTTCAAAAAAAGTATTTTTTAATATTTCTTCCCAGATCATGTGGATCATTTTTTGGCATTTTAATTGTACATATTTATGAGGAACACAATGATAATTCAGTTCATATATAGTGTGTGCAATATTTAAATAAGGTTAGTTAACAGTCATTATTGTTGTTAAGTGCCGTTGCTTTGGTGTCCAACTCATAGTGTCCCTGTGTACAACAGGAGAAACACTGTTGTCAGTGCTTCTCTGCTATTCATAGGATTTTCAACTGTGGGTTGATTTTTGGGAGTGCGTTGATGGGTCCTTCTCCCAAGCCTACAGCACCTGGTGTTCTCATGCAGTCTCCCATCCAAGTGTTAACCAGGCCAGACCCTGCTTAGCTTCCAAGATCTGAGAGGATTGGACACCACAGTGGTATGGCTGTAGTCTAGTTAACAATTATATCTCCTTAAATATTTTTTAAAAAATTGGTTAACATGTAATGACTGTACATATTTATGAGTCTCAGTATGATTTTTATATTGTATACAGTATGGTGAGCTTCATTATGGGGTTTTCATACAATTGCATACTGTCTTTGCACTTGTTCTCCCATATGTTGCTCCACCTCCCCATCCTACTTGTCTCCTCCCCTTTCTGGATGGGTCTCCTTGTATTTTCCAATCTTAGATCCATACAATCTATCTATCTATCTATCTATCTATCTATCTATCTATCTATCTATCTATCTTTTTCCTTTAAGGTAGATTTAGCTTCCTCATATGAATGAAAATATGTGATATTTCTATTTTTGAGTCTGGGTTATCTCACTTAGAATGATGATATTCAGATCCATGCATTTTGCTGCAAGTAACATGATTTCATTCTTCTTTACTCCTGAATAATATACTTGTGTATATGTACCAAGATTTTAAAATCCATTCATCCACTGATGGACATCTGGGCTTATTCCATACCCTTGATATTGTGAAGAGAGCTATAATAAACATGGAACTACAGGTGTCTCTGTGGTTTGGTAACTTAGCTTCCTTTGAGTATATACATAGGAGTGGTACAGCTGATCATATGGTAATTTTATTTTTCTGAGAAACCCTCATACTGATTTCTATGATGGCTGTACTGATTTCTATGATGGTTTATAGTCACACCAGCAGTACAAAAGGGTTTCGTCCTTCCCCATCTCATTGCCTGCATTTGTTTTGTTTGTTTTGTTTATGGTAGCCATTCTGATTGGGGTTAGAGGGAATCTCAGTGTAACTTTAATTTGCATTCTGATGGCTAAGGATGTTAAACATTTGTTATGTTCTTCTTTTGAGAACTCTCTGTTCAGTTCCTTTGTCCATTTATTGATTGGATTATTTGGTTTTGTGTTTATCTTTTATTTCTTTATTTTACTTTATATATAACTTATGTGTAATTATATATATATATATAAAA
The DNA here is from genome assembly GCA_007922755.1 of Pedetes capensis. Classification (NCBI taxonomy): domain Eukaryota; kingdom Metazoa; phylum Chordata; class Mammalia; order Rodentia; family Pedetidae; genus Pedetes; species Pedetes capensis. The sequence continues at coordinate 2,852 of VMDO01003929.1, forward strand.
CTTCTGTCTGATGTATAGTTAGCAAAGATTTTTCTCCCATTATCTAGACTCATCTTTTAACCTATTAGCTGTTTCCTTTGTTGTGCAAAAGATAAGCATTTATTTTGTTCTACAGAAAAAACTTAAGAATACATCTTAAAAATTATTCACACTATTTAGTCACCAATAATTTTACATTTTTAGTTAATCACAATTAAAATATCTTGGAAGTTAAAAGTATTTCTATCACTAGCTCAAAATGACTAACATAGTTAGAGTAACATTTTCTGAGATTTACATAATGTTTATTACCTGCCAGACACTACATGATTGAAATACATACTTATCTAATATTCTTAAGGGACTATTACTGCATCAGATTAGAAATCTTGCTCATATATCTGGCATAAGGTGGTATATTCCAGACTCAAAGCCAAACAGTCTACTGAGAAGACTGCACATTTTACCACTACTCTATCCTACTTCCTGAGGGAAATAATTCTACCATGGTCTGATATACATTTGAAAGTCACTGTTTAAACTACAATCAGAGATGTCAAGTGTGCAAACTTTTTTCTCATTATGAAAGTGAATGTGTGAGTTTCAAGCAACTAAAAAGGAAACTGAACATAATAAATGTGCCAAAAATTGCACAGTGTAAATGCTAAGAGCAGAAATGGCGACACTTAAATTCCTTAGCTGGCATTTCACCCTGAGATTGCCCTCATTCAAATCAAACACATAAAAAAGCAAATGGTCATATTTAACATTCAAGGTCAAATCATTTAAGTTATCTATATATACTCCAAACCTACAGTTGAATCCATCATAAATTATGCTCAAATAGAATTTTCTCAACCTTATTCTAAAACATTAAGGATATTTTATTTCTAAAAATGATAAAATGATCAAAAAATTTAAAAACAGTTTTATTATTTATTGAATAAAAACCATATAATTCCTTCTGTGGAGGAAAGTCAATCGTTATTGACAGAAATTTTCACATCATTTGTTTTTGACTTTCCAAATTAAAGGAAGCATAGAGATTTAACTCTATGATAGTAGCCGGATGTCAGTTAAGAAGAAAGTGTGACTCTTCACAAATGTGAATCTACTTTCCTTTGAAGGTGTCTTTGATGGAAGCAAGAGGAGGGAGAACAATGTGGATCTTCTCCAGAAGTGAATTTCAAAGGTCTTATTTGGCCCATCTCCCATATGAGAAGAATTAGAAAACTTTATGCCTTTTATTTTCCATTGTGAGATATTAAATGGGAAAATAAATCCAGGCTATGTAGGTCTCTGTGTGGTATGAGATACATTAGGAGCCAAAGTGCAAGGAATGTAGGACACAACAGTCTATGTAGCTGGCTGCTGTGAACTTCAGTGGCAAAGTTAAAAGAAAAAGACAAAGAAAAGAACCTTTAGCACTTCAACATAGATATCAAAATCACTCAAGAAACTCTCCACAACTGGGTCTGATGTATGAATAATCTCATCAAACAGAACTACTAATTTAGAATTAAATACTCTGATGAGGAAAGTTTATTACAAGTAAAAAAAAGCATAGTTTACAAAAGTAATTGGATTTGACAATAAATGATAGCTTTTCATATATAGTCCATTGTTGTGTGGATTAAAAGCAGGCAGCTTAAATTAAAAAGGGAAACCTGTGAATCTAGGGTTTTAAAAATGGACTTGAAGGCATTTAAACAGTATGCAAAATCTATAAATGTATCTATATTGTTTGCTGCTGTTAGGTGCCCTCTAGTCGTGTCCGACTCATAGCGACCCTCATATGGCTTTCAATGACTGATTGTTTCGGGATTGCCTCCGGAGTGGATTGCCATGTCCTTCTCCCTCTATATTGTTTAGAATGTCTTAAAATCCTAGTTGCTCATCTTCCTTTTTTGGGCATAGATAATGATGATGGTTATACAATATTGTGAGTGTACGTTTTTCCCTTTATTGGTAAGTGTTGGTGGGGTACAGAATAATACAGCATTTGCTTTATTCATTGTGTAACTATTACATCACTTTTGGTTACACTTTTATCAACTTATGAGGCTTATGGAACTTTTTGGAGCTCATATGAACTAATATGAACCTTTTGGAACTAATATGAGTAAAACTTGTATGCACATTTGGGTTATGTTCCCCTGTTTTTCCCATGTAGTCATAAAGTAGCATCATTTACGTTGAGATTATCCTCATCTTCTTTTAAAATTAGAATAATTTGAATTTATAACTGTAATGTAAAATTAGCCAAATGAATGAATAATCCAATTTTATCTGGTGTACATTTTATCGGTATTCTTGTTATTCAAATACCCTCTTTACAAAATCTGCCCTGGTACAGCTGTATTATGCATGTAGTTTCTCTGTTTAATGCCCAATGTCTGAATGAATATTCAAAATCAATCTCATTAATATTTTAAACATACAACTGCTAAACAAACCATGTTTTAAGTTTTTCAGCCATGCTAGTTTTTTTGGCTCTCCAGAAATACAACTCCTGAGCCAAAAGTTTCTAAATGATTTTCCAGCGCACAAAATTCATACTGAAACCCAAAAAATACAGGTAATATATTTAATGTTCTAAAATGTTTACCTTCGTTATTTGTCAAAGAAAGTAATTATTTCAACAAGAGAATAGTGTAATCACAATATTCAAAATAAAATGGAAAAAGAATACATTTCTCAAAAGGTAAAAGTGATTCTTCTCTTTCTTCCTTTCAATAGTGAGTCAGTGATGAATCCAATTCTGTTGGGGGCTCTAAAACTATGCTCTATGAACATCATTTTAAGAGTTTATCATAATGAATCAGTGGAGCCTGGAACTGAAGGTTTGCATATGATGTAAAGAGATTTTTCACCTAAATATACCACTTTATGTGAATATTTCCCCTAGGTTTTGAAAACAATAATCTTCCAAGCAAAATATAATACCGAAGTTGAATGATCAGAGTCTACCTTAGATCAAATCATGCCAGGATATAAATGATATCTAGTTAAGGTCCCCATCTTATTGAAGAATCTATGGACATATGGTCACTTGAGCTATTTCATGAGCATCTACAATGATGGGAGCTTCCACTTACCATATTGCTCAGAGATTTACTGTGTTCGAAAGATCAGTATTTAATGAAGGTAGCGGTATCCCACATCTATCCAGTTTTGTCTTATGAACTATCACAGGACAGTCAGAATTCCTTTCCTTACTTGACAACTTTTCAATATTTACAGCTTTAATGCTGTCACTTTCCAAAGTGGTTGCACACAAATTCATAAAATAAATGTATGGTAACCAATAATCTTCTTTTCTCTTCTGTACACATTATTGCCTCCTAATAATAAAATTTGCCAAATTCCAGCTCAACATATAGTTCTCAGAATAGAATACAACATTTAAGATGTGGTGATCATTGCAAATCATTTTAGGACAATTACTCCCTTGGTAGGACACTATTTATCCAATTTAATGTACTGACCTTTGCAATCACTTTCCATTACAAATACCAAGTTTACTGCCAACAAAACCATGTTCATTAATTGAGTAAATTTCTTGAACCTTAAACTAGAACTTTGCTTTTATATTTATTGCTATTACATAGTACCATGATATGAAATATTAACATGAATTTTTATATTTGAATTTTTGGTATGTCATATTGAAAACACCAAAATAATCCATTACCTAACTCATTCTTCAGTGTCATACAGTATTGTGGAATGTTGACTTAAAAGTAGACGTTTGCTTTAGACTATACCTAAAGTCATCAGCTAGTGATACTCAAGAAATTCCAATGAAACTGTTTTCTTACAAGACAATATCCATTTAGGGAATTTCTGGTACTTTTTCTCTTATTTACCTTTAAGCAAGTTTTTAGAAAATAATTTTAAACCAAAGAATATCTTTCTCAGAGTGCTTCTTGATAGTTGATCATGCAATAGGATTAAGTGGTGATTCAAAATACAGACTATGATATTCTCAATTTCATTTTTGAGGCAGGTCAAATTTATTAGTGACAACAAACTGCTAGATCAATATGCATGTGCAGGACTCCAATACATGCTGCACATGAAATGTGTATGGAGCTAGAAAAAAGGTATGCAGTAGGGGGTGGCAAACAAAGATACACTACTTTTTTCTGGTTAAAGTTGTCCTCTATGCAACCATTTATCTTATTCTTTCCTCCTTAAGACCACAATTCCTGTTCCATCAAAGACAGAATTCACGAGAGAATTCTGCAAGATTTTACTCTCCCTAAGTCCACGTCACAACCTTCCAGAGTTTCGTCAAAGTCAGGTTGGAGCCTAGGAAGCTTGAACTATAACCAAGTGGCATTTCCATGCACCTCCTCTCCAGAAACACGCCCCCCAAGTCCGGACAGAGGAAAGCCCAATCACAAAGGACTTCCACTCGATGAGAACAATGGCTGAGTAAAGCATTCCCAGAACCATTCCTCTGCTCCAGACCCCTCAAACTCTAGACCGCGCTTCCAGCGCCCAGCCATCCTTCCGGAGCCTCTTCCCGCGGCTGGTTAGGGGTGAGCGCCCGCCTGAGTTAGTCTGCACGTGACGCGCGGTGCCCACATGACACGACCGTGAGCGGGGGAGAGGGACAGAGGAGCGAAGCAAGGAAAAAAGTTGCCGAAGAGCCGTCAAAGCGTCCAAAGCAATTTGTCCCTTCCCTTCTTTGCTAGTCAGTGGCTCAGGGATCCCTAGAGGACCGCTGGGGATCAAGGCATCTCCAACTCAGCTCCGGAAACGCTGCACGCACTTCGGCGCTCGCCCCATCACCCTCTGCTCCTCCCAGCTCCACTGGTGATGCCTCTGCACCCTCAAGTTGCTCCTTCTTCCTTTCGGTCCTCCTTCCCTCCCTCCTTTCCTTCCTTCCTTCCCGGAGAGCTTTCCATCCACTGCAGACGATGCCACTGACGCACATTCATTTGCCCCGGGAGCTCTGAGGAGGTCAGACCAGGCCGAGCACCTTCCCAAGGGGAGGGTCTAACTACGCAAACAAAGTTGCACGCCACACCGCGACCTGCCCCTCCCCTTCTCTGCGCCCCTCAGCCGGTTCCCCAGCAAAGCTCCCTTGCACTTGCCGGTCCTCTCCCGACCCCACCCCACAGTCGCCCAACACACCCTCTTCCACAGGCGCGCCCACCTTTCCCTTGCCCTCGGCCGCCGGCGGTCCCACCGCCTGGCAAAGCACCAAGCCGGCCGCTGCGCTCACCTTGCTTGACACACTTGAGCCGGAGGGGGTCCTTGCAGTGTTTGATCACCGCCAGCACGTCCCTGATGGTGAGCCCAGCCACGGGGGTCTCGTTCACCTCCAGCAGCAGCTCCTCCGACACCAACTTGCTGCCACTCTCATAGGCCACCTTGCCCGGCTTCACCTCCCCTAGGTAGGGGAACTGTCCATTCTCCGCGCCCCCTTTCAGTTCAAAGCCCAGCTGGCCCTCCGGGTTCCTGCCAATGACACTCTCATGGACTTTGCTAGTCCAGTGGCTTTTCTTTTTCAAGCTTTTGGACATGGCAGTAGGGTGAGTAGCCTCAGGTCCTGGGGTTCCTGTGGGAAGGAAGGGGTGCGGGTCGTGAGAAATGAGGATGCCGGAGCAAAGGGGGCCGAACGGGTGAGAGCGGACTTTGCCTTCCGCCCCCTCCGGTGCGGTGCTTTCCCTCTTCTTTGGATGGAGTGTGGAGGAGGAAGGGGAAGGATGAGAGGGGAGGCTGGGCAGAGGTAGGAGAGCTTGGGTGAGGTTGTGCTGTCCCTTGAATGACACTCAAGGCTGTGGCCCCGCAGCAGAGAAAGCTGTGGCGGCGGCGGTGGCAGAGCCAGTGCGAGCAGTAGCAGAGCTAGCGAGCGGCTGGCGTGGGGGCGGGGAGGGCGGGGAGGGCGGCCGCGGGCTACTCCTGCGTGGTGCGCGTGGGAGGACGCGCCGCGCTCGCGGGTGTGTGGTGTGTTGTTAGCCGATATCCATGGCAGCTGCAGTGGCAGCGGCAGGGAGTGTGTGTGTGCGAGTGAGTGTGTGTGTGTACTAGTTGTACTGTACTGGTAGAAGGGGAGGCGGCTGGGCGGAGAGAATGAGCAGGAGCAGGAGGAGGGGCGCGCGCACACCGGGTGGAGAGCCAGGGAGGGCTTCGCCGCGGTCTCCCTCCCTCCACAGCTTGACCCGGTAGTGAAGGCAGAGAGAGAGAGGCAGGCTGGGTCCGCCTGGCAGCCGACGGGAGGAGGCGGGAGCCGCGAAGGAGGGGAAGCCGAGGCCCGGCGTGGGGAGGCGGGCAGGAAGGGCCGCGAGCCTAGCACGGACCTCTCTTCAGCCTTCGCGGGGCAGGCAGAGCGGTGCGCTGGGCTGCTGCGCGAGGACGCCGTCCCGACTTCCTGCCGCCAGAGCTCGGATAGGTCTGAAAGACGGGGGACCCCGGACGGCTGGCGCGCCGAGTTCTTGCCTAGCGCCGCATCTTGGGGCGCTTAGAGCCTCTTGGCGCCGGATCCTGCAGTGAGGAAGCTGGGGTGCGGGGACCTGGCGCGGAATAGGAGGAGGCCTGGGAGCCTGGAGCCCTGTGGAGAGGGGGTCGTTCCAGTGTGGAGAGAGGCTTCATCTCCTCACTTTTACAGTGACTTACTCGCAGTTTTCAGAAGTCCCACTGAGAGGAGGGAAAGGTAGCGAACGGCCCAGACTGCAGAGAGAAGGGGAAAGGGCTTCTGATGTCCCCGGGGCAGGCCCCGCCCTCAGGCTTGGTAATGGGCGTTTCTAGAACTAGGGTGAGGGGCTTCACTTTTCCTCAGCAGAAGCCGAAAGAAAGGAGCTACCGAAGTTGTGGTAGTGGAGCAGACCGTTGCTGTGAGCAAGGCTGGACAATTTAACCCGGGACCTGCAGTGGGGCGCGAGGGTCGGGGGGAAGGGGGAGGGCAAGCCCTCCCTCAGGAAAGCTATCAGAATCAGGCTTGTACCAGAGGAAGAAATCCTAAGATCTGACCCAGCAGACCCCCTTGGTACAGAGTAAGGAAAGAAGGCTCTGCTAGCAGTTGGAACTCAGCTCACTGCCCTCCGTCTAACTTCCTTCCCTTCACCAAGTTTGCTGTAAGAAACCTAAGGACAGGGCTCAAGGAACGGGTGAGGAAAGAGGTTGCCTATTTCACTCAAATGCCAATTTCTTGTGAGACATTAAATAGTGATTTTTTTTAAAAAAGTTCCTGTAACTGGTAAATGAATTTCATTTGCTTAACTTTCAAATGATACGTTTCAGACAAAAAAAAAAAAAAATCGCTCACCCACTCATCTCTTTAAATCGGAGCATGAAAGGCATTGAACAGTTAGGATTTTTGATGTCTGAGATGGAGTGTAGGAGGCAAGCGGTGCAGTTAAAAATGCTTAGACGACCCAAACAGAAAGACTGGGTTCAAAGCTAGACTGCTACTTACCAGGAGTATAATACTGGGTAAACTATTTGACCTTTCTGAGACGCAGTCCTTCTTTGTAAAAATAGGGCTAAAAATACTAATTGGAGAGGGTTGTGGTCGGTATTAAATCACGTAAAGCAATGCAAAGCACTTGCCTGGCACACGTGTAGGCGTTTAATGGCAATTTCCTTCTCTCACTGAGGTAGAAAGAGATCAAATTAGGTCAGAATTGAAGGGAATCTTAAAGGAGGATGATTTGTTTAACCTTCTGTCTTTTGCCACTTGAAAAAAAGATATCTCCAGTAAGTAGGTTGTGAGTGGTGAGCCTTATCCACTGAGGCAGGAGCAGTGCAAGGGTCTGAAGTCAAAACTGCGGGCAATGTTCAAGAGTGGGCAAGGCCTGGTAGCAAAGCCCAATCTCACTCAAAGTACTTGGACTTACCATTATAAAGCACCATCATTATAAGTGGAAACTGATAATGAGAACGGAATAAGTGTTTAACACCAATTACAAATCCATGGGTGACTAATATTTATTGTAATTATACATCAGATGTTCTCCCATAGGTTTTACATACTTTTATTTCTCTTTATAAAGTATGTGTGTTGTCATCCTCTTTTACAGGCACAATTAGGAAGAAAGAGAACCAATGGAACAGTTTTGCAAAAGAACATGCTCACCCTCCAGAACCCAGCAGTCATGGAACTGTATGTTTTCCAGCTCCAGGTTCACTCTTCTTTGCCCTGCATTGTGATCCAGAGCTGGAAGGTGTGAATATTTCTTAGATGTCAATCAGCACAATATTAGGCTGTATGAGTAGAAGGTGCTAGAGTGGGGACACAGGCAAAAACTGAGTTTTCTTCTTGGTTCCAATGCTTTTCGACCTCCTCCTGTGATGTTGTAGTCACTGAGTGGCTTTCTGGCCAGTGGAGTGCAAGATACCAATGTTACACACCTTCCAGTTCCATAGCATGTGGCTTCCTAGTGAATCCCTCTGGCCTTTCACTGGGCCGCTTCCTACCAAGTTGTACTGGCAACACAGTTGATGGATTCCCAGCAGCCCAGTATGTGACACATTTAACTTCTTGGCCAACAAGTGTACCATGGCCATATTATCGCCAAAGAAGTCTGACTCAGCCTCAGCAGGAGGGATGGAAAAGTTGAGGACAGTTCTGCCAAATTAACTCCTTGCCTGGATACTCTGTTAGGGCCCTAGAAGTAGTGGCTGCTACCTGTATCTGGTATTCCTGCGTTCTTTAGTGGTTTCCTTTCCTTTCAAAACCCTTTTCTAAATATGAAACAGAATAAAGGAAAATGCTGAGAAGACCGCAATCTGGGGACTGAAAAGTTGAGACCCTATCTTTAGCTGTGCAGCTTTGACTAAGTCACTTAATCTCTCAGAGCTTTTTCCTTTATCTTTAAAAAGGGGGTGATAATCTATATGACAAAGTTATTTCAAACATCATGTAAAATGTGAAATGTACTTTAAAATTATAGAGAGCTATCAGAATTGAAGGTATTAATTATCAATGTAGGAATTGAGGATAGTGAAGAGGAAGATGGGGTTGTTTTCTATAATAAAAAAATACATGTATTCTAGAGACTTAAGATTTACTGGTGGAGGGGGAAGATACCATTTCTTATCAGATTTATTATCATCAAATAAATACATATTGGTCAGCTGGTTTGCTTTGGCTACCTTTTTCAAAGATGAAAATAAGTTGTGAGTGTCAAGTTTGCTCACGTTTCCAGCTCTATGAAAAATATGACTGAACTCACAACCTCTTTGTGACTTCAGACTAATTGGGTTACTTTCTATTCTGATATCCCTCCTATTTATTTTATTTCTCCTTTGTCTTCTTTTTCCTTTTGGATTTGATGTTTGTGTTGAGAAAGCATTAATTCATCCCTTAGCACTCTATGTGCAGAACATGACACTAGATATTGCCTGCTTTTACAAAAAAGAAAATAGTGTTGAAGTCCTAAAACCCAAGGAAAGAAAGGTATGAATGCATTTAATTTTTAGATGAGTACAATGAGGTAGATGTTTGTGGCAGACAGTCTCCACCCTATTGCTATGCTATAGGATCCGTTGGTTGAATCTGAGTATTTTCCTCCTAGCTTCTGTGTTCTTTTATTTTTCTCAGCCTGTCCAGAGACTCTGACTGGAAGATTGCACACAGGCTACTAGACTCAGTCTGGACTCAGGCACAGGAAGCCAATAGGAACCACTTTGAATTTAACTTGTCTCTCTAGATGTTATTTGCCAAGAATGTGCTGTTGTTGTTGTTGTTAGGTGCCGTCGAGTCGGTATCCGACTCATAGCGACCCTCATAGGGTTTTCAATGGCTGACTGTTTCGGGATTGCATTGGGAGTGGATTGCCAGGCCCTTCTCCCATTTTTGCGGTGCTGGGAATTGAACTCCAGGCCTCAGAGACTGCAGCGCAGTGCTCTACCCACTGAGCTAAATCCCAGCCCGCCAAAGTATTTAAAGCCCAGCCCTCTTCCTCTAGTAGCAGGAAAATATAGGGGCAATTTACACTCCAAGGCTCCCTTGCAGAACAATATTGATTCTAGAATTTTGCCTCAGATCATCTCCTTTCCTTTCTTGCTAACTCTAGTACTATACAGGCTTTTTCTGGGTTGCCTTAATAAGTCACTTGCACACAGTCCTCATCTCAGGATGTGATTCTAGGGACCCTGACTCAAGACATTGCTGTTCCTTTTCACAAACTAGAAAGTTGAGGCTCCAGTATTTTCAAATTGCTCAGTGTCCATTACCAGTAAGGAATAGAGTTGTGACTTGATCCATGTCTCTGTGACTCTGAAATTTTACTCCCACTGCTGTGTTAAGGTCCATAATACTGAGTATATTTTTAAATTAACTATATGACCAGAAAGGGACACAAAACTTGGCACTTGACTGATCAACAGACATAAGACTTCTATCCATATGTTAAGATCTATAAGTGTTTGAGGAAGAAAGACAAGGGATGGTATGAACAAAGTTTGGTATACCTCATCTAAACATCTTCATCAGTGCTATGCAGACATGTCCCACATTTTAGTAGAGAATGGTAAATATTTAATGTACTGTTAATTCAAGGGCTGTCTTCATGCCTAAACTGAAGTAAGAATTTGTCTTAGTTTCCTATTGCTTCTGTAACAAATTCACACATAGTTAGTGGTTCAAAATAATACATTTGTTATCTATAATTTGGAAGGTCAGGAGTCCAGATTAATCTCCTTGGTCTACAATTATGGTGTTAGAGGATTTGCATCCCTTTTAAGAGGCTCTAGAGGAAAATCCTATTCCTTGCAATCCGTGAGGCTAGAGATTGAGTTCTTTGGTTTGTGGCTCCCTTGTTCCATCTTCAAACATAGCAGCACTGTCCCCCACATCCCTCTACCCTGACTCTGACCCTTGGGATTACATCAGGTTACCCATATAATCCAGGATAACATCTTTTTGTAGACTCAATTGATTAGCAATGTCAGTTCCACCCACACCTTCATTTGCCTTTGCCATCTAATATCACATATTTCCAGATTCCAGGGATTAGGATGTGGACCTCTTTCAGAAGTTCCATTACTCTGCCTACTACAAGATTATAGGACATAACATCTCCTATCCTCACAGTTTCTTAGTTCAAGTTGCCAACATCACTAGTTCAGTGCTGCCCAATAAGTACCCAGCAAAGTTCAGACTCCTTTTGTTGCTTTGATTCTCCTCTGTCCCCTTCCTGCTCTCCAGCCATGTTTCTTTTTATATCTCTGAGATTGGAATCCAGAACAACTGAGCAAATTGTGGGTTCTCCAAGATAACCAGAAATGAAAGGAAGGACTTTTACAATATCTGTTTGAAGTCCCTTGGAAAATAAGACAAAATTAAAATTTGATGATGTTCAGTTTAGAGCAGTGAAGTACAATGCCTTGAGGGTCTGGGGAAGCTATCCCAAGTGTCCTTCCCAAGGGTCAGGCCTCTGACTTCCCCTTCCCCTTCAATACTGTGTACCCACAACCATGAGTTCCTTAGTTTCCTTTACTTGCTAGTCCATTTCATGGCTCTGTTTGCCTGAAGTTCTGCCCTCTGTATATTTATACCTCTCACTCTGTAAGACATGCCTCTGGGGCCATCTTCTTCAGAAACTTTTTCTGATTCTTTCCATTGTTACAAACACCACCCTATAAATTTTTTGTGGAAATATGACTTCTAATTCACATCCTTATTTTCATGTCTATCTTCCACAGCAAGAATGCTCAGGGATTTTAAGGATGGGTTCCATGTCCTACTTGTCTTTGCATTCTCAGCTCTTGGCACATTGTCTGACACAATGTAAAACACTCAATAAAATTATGCATAGTGATGGATATGTCAAAAGTGATGGTATCTAAAATTTCATTGTATGAACCCTACCTTAATATGAATTCTCACATATAGTATTTAGTATCCCTGTATACCCATGGTAATATCTTAGAGTAATAGAACACTGAAGAGCACATATGGGTAGAAAAGACAAAATATACTTAGGCATGAACGTGAAGTAAAGAGAAAAAAAATATTCTTCAAGAAGGTCCAGGCAGTCTGGGAGATGGTGCTGGTGGTGAAGTAAAGACTAGATGTATTCCAGAATTTGTACATGGCCATTCCTATTATTTTTTTCCTTTCACATTTCTTATGCACTTCACACAAGAATATGAATCTAAATAAGTAGATTTATTTAGCACAAGGCAGAGTTTCTCAGACTTTTCTATCATAATATTTCTAACAATGATATACTCACCTATCCCCAACCAAGAGCAATTTTATTTCAAGTCTTCAGTTTTCATATAAAGCTTCATATGGATTTTAGATTCCATTCTACAGTTCATCCATATTTGTACTGCTAAAAAATATAATTTTCACCCCAAACTTGGAATAAACTGTTGCAGGAGGATTTGTCACATCTATCAGATATTTTCCAGTATTGTTGGCCCTGCCTGGTGACTCTCTGGGTATACACAGCTTATATTCAGTAACTAGAAATAAACGCCAAAGTTCAGTAGAGAGTTTAAGCTGCAGATGTATATTGGGACTCTTTAAAACCTTTAGTCATTGGCTTTACTCAACAGAATAGAAAATTCAAGAAAAGGAAAACACTTAACTTTTGTTTACAACACCCTTTACTGGGCAGAAAGAAGAGGACAAACCAGTGAAGAAAATTATATTTGAATGTGAAGATGTAATGCTGAGAAATTTAGGCCTGAAGTTTGTGAGGAGAAAGGTTTAGAGGCTTAGACTTCTTAAAACATGCACAGAACTGCATGCTTTATCTGCTGTCTTGTCAATTACATTTTTGATACTAGCTCTCTTTACCTCAATACCTCAGATATTTTAGTGATTATACCTTTTAAATTTATATCAACTGAATTTTCATGAGAGGGCCAGAACTGTGTCATTTTAGTTGAGAATTAGTGTTCATTGGTTATGCTTCTGCATTTCATAGAACCATCATAGTATTTCTTAGCACTAGGAAGAAATACATGGTCTAACTTGTCTGTAACACGGGCATTTACTTTCAAACAACAGTGTGAGTTATTCACCTTTTCTCTGCAAAAGATCTGAGAACACGGGTTAAAAAGGGTGGAAGAGACAAAATTTGGCTACTTAAATCTATGAGAGTATTAGATCTTTTGAGTTTGTAGAAAGTTCTGAATGATTTTCTATCATAGTCTAATGACTTTGTTGTTGTTGTTGTTGTTAGGTGCCGTCGAGTCGGTATCCAACTCATAGCGACCCTCTGTACAACAGGGGAAACACTATTGTCAGTGCTTCTCTGCTGTTCATAGGGTTTTCAATGGCAGATTGATTTTTTGGGGAGGGGGTTGCCAGGTCCTTCTCCCAAGCCTACAGCTTCTGGTGTTCCCAGGAGGTCTCCCATCCAGGTACTAACCAGGTCCGACCCTGCTTAGCTTCCGAGATCTGACGGGATTGGATGCCACAGGGCTACTGGTTCTTCTAAAATACTTCTTTGCATGAAATTCATGGCCCATGCAATATATGCATAATGGAGAAAGGGAACGGGAGTAGCAAATTGTGTAAATCATTGCTTCACCTTAACTGTGGAGTTCATAAAGTGTAAAGAAATTTGACCAGTTCAAGAAAACATGAAAAGAATATATTGTTTTTATTCTGTGAAGATATGTTTCAATATGTTATGATAATGGGTACTTTAATCAGTATTCTGGATGTTTTTATTGTTATATTAAACATATGCACAGAACAGTGATATTTTTAGACTTGAAAATATATTCTTATCCCATCTTCCATAGTCATACTGCTTGAATATCAGTATCTTTTTTTCATTCCTTTTCTCTCTACTTATTTGGTGCATGTCAGTCATCCATCATCAGTTCACATTCTACTAAACTCAAAAAGACATTCTCATACTTTTTTTTTTTAACTTTAAAGCATTTTTACTAGAGTTTCAAACACTGCAAAAATTCAGGTACTTTGATTTCATGCCATCAAGTAGCTGCATCCTCTCACCTGCCCCTCCTTTTAACATATAACTGAATAGTCCAATTTCTGTCACTTTCTATTTTGTGAATTCTAAATCTTTCAAAACCATCTTACAATTTTTCATGTACTCATTCTCACAGAAAACTCTCTCAAGTATTATTTATTTATCTCTTGCTTCTCTAAGAACATCTGTTCTTTCATATTATTATCCCCTCTTTTCCAAATGACCTTCTTAATTTATTCATCTTTTACCAAGGTGCCCTCAGATTATTCCTTCCGATTCCCATCAATTCCCATCCAAACTGTAAAAGTAAATTTTAAATATTCTGTGACTATTTTGATATGTCTATTGCCTGAATTCTAATTCTGCTTATTATTTTATCATTTTATTAGTTTTAAAAATGGCAATGGTTTAAATTCAAAGGAAATAAAAGACGAAATAAAGAAATAATAATATCATGGGCTTAATTTTTATCAGTAGCGAAAAACATAGGTTAAAAGAAGTGGGAAAGAAATGAACATACTAGGTTTTGAAAGAGTAAGGAACAGTCAGATGTATTTTCTAGTTTTGGAAAAACATTTAAAGAAATTTAAAGAAAAGTTCATCATGCTTCCTTAGATTATTGAGAAGCACAAGTGCTGACGAACATTTGGAGGCAATGAGAACAGAATTCTAGTTGTGCTAATTTTAATAATTTTGCAAAACTCTCCAGACACTATTCTATGTGTTATGGTTTGCTTTTAAAAATTTTTAGTGTCATTGATGTCTTTCAGAATATGATGAATATGCGTGATATTATTCTCCTCTTCTATCCTCAGCAAAATATGTAAATTATATTTAATGCATGCATATACAATACTACATACATGTGTATATATAATATTTCATATAGCATATACACATACATATCTTCCAAATATTACATATAATTTCCTGTTGATAAATTCTTGTGGCCCAACCATTTGCTTAGTTAAGGGATTCTTTTGAAATCAAGCTTAAATAAAGCTCTTGCATAAACTTTTTTATTTCTAATCAGCTAAAAATACTTTTATCTGTTGGACTTTTGTGACATGCTACCTTAACCTTTACATCATATTCCTTCCTGACTCATAACTTTCCAGGCATATCTTAGCTTCACTCCTACCTATGACTTCTTTGAGAGCATGATTTATATTTGCATTTCTTACAAAGTTTAAAAGGATGGAGGGAACTATAATAGAAGAAATGAGATTTAGCTGGGTGCAGTGGCAAGTGCCTGTAATCCCCCAGAGGTGGAGGCAGGAGGATTGCAAGTTCGAGACCAGAGGCAGTTTGCGTAACTTAATGAGACTCTGTCTCAAAAAAGTTAAAAAAAAAAATGGGCTGGAGGTGGCAGCTCAATGGACCAGCACTTGCAATGCATGCAAATTCGAGGCCCTGGGAGCAACCCCAGTACCGAAAAAAAAAAAAAAAAAAAAAAAAAAAAAAAAAAAAAAAAAAAAAAAAAAAAGAAAAGAAAAGAAAGAAAAGAAGTATCAATGAATATGGGAGGGAAAATTATCTGTTATATTAAGTACAAAATCAACTGACACTAGTAAATCTGAAATTTTAAAAGTTATTTTTTTTAATGATCAAAAAGAATAAGAAGATTGCCACCTTGGAAGGTGTTGATATTTTGAGACAATTGTTTCTGATTTATCTATCAAGGACAATACTTTTTAAAATTTAAAAAGAGAGTATATTTCTTTGAGAGAAAAACTAAGACAAGTCATGAGACAATTGGAAACCATTTAGTTGCTTTAGAATATTTTAGCTCTCTAACTTCTGTCAGATCATATGACAATAAGAGAATCAGGAACTTTGGGAAATCATTATCTTTAATATCAAGAAGCATGTACTTTAGGGGAGTCAGGTGAATTTGGGTGAAAAGCAAAGCTATTACAACTTTCTAAAGAAAAGAAAGATGAACTTCACAAACTTTAGACTAAAAAAAGGATATCAAAAGAGAGAAGTGATAATATGAAACTAGCATAGATTTATAAAGAAAAAATCAAATCAAGTCATTTTTATTTATAAAGCATGACTGGTTCATTATGAATCCATTTTAGCTTAACCATCAAGCATGAATGCCATCATGGCTATGTGTATGTCAACAATATATACTCAAAGACCTGGTCTCTACCATCCTTCCTAATACAAAGTAAGGCTTCGGTTTGCAAATGCTCTATAATTTCCCATATGTACCTTGATCAAGTCTGAGCATAACCAGCCTATTATTTCCCTCTCACTGGCTTTGCTAATGTTTCATGCTCTTCTAATCAACTTCTTCCATTGTTTCCTCACATTTAATTTGTAAGATCAGCCCTATACATTCTTTTCAAGATATATTCTAAGCTTTATTCTGAGTAATTCACTGAGCTGAAAAGCTGTCATATACTTGGAACAGAACTAACCAATTTTAACATTATAAATTTATAACAAATATTTAATCATTGTTTAGTATGCAATGCATTTTGGCAAATAAAGTGCAATGAGCAAATAAATATTGTGTAATTCAACATTTCCATAAATATGGGGTAAAATTTTCCATGTTCTTTAAGGATAATTATGAATATTTTTACCTACAGTTAGTAGAGGTTATAATACTGATCAGCTATTAGTTATATATTATCTATAAATTAAATAAATCTTATCCAGTTTTTAGTCTTTGGTAAATTATTTGGTTATATTAGAGTCTTTTGTAATTAGGAACTGACATTTTAATAACATTTTTAAATTTCAAGGACGTACTTATAATACAATGCAATTGTGCTTTCTACTTTAAGCTGTATTTAAAATTTTATTTCTGTGGTCAACAATATACTTGATAGAACCAGAAATAAGGATATATTACATTAATTTGATAAGAAAAGAATTGGGGAGTTTTAAAATCAAAATGAAAGAGACAAATAGTACATGCAATCTGATTGTGTGACTGCGAGATTTCAAGCACTTGGTAAAATATCTAACAGATCAACAACAACAATTTGGGCTGGGATTTAGCTCAGTTGGAAGAGTGCTGCGCTACAGTCTCTGAGGTCCCGAGTTCAATTCCTAGCACCACAAAAATGGGAGAAGGACCTGGCAATCCATTCCCAAGGCAATCCCGAAACAGTCAGCCATTGAAAACCCTATGAGGGTGGCTATGAGTCGGATACCGACTTGATGGCACCTAACAACAACAACAACTACATTTTCCTTTACAAGACCCCCAAATATTTTAAAGCATATTATTTATAAACAAATAAATAGTCCTTGAAGCTTCTATGTTAGCAGGAAATGCTAAATTTAAAAAATGTAAATTTTCCCAGAACTAATAGAGATTTATTTCCTAGTTTACTTCTCTGGAGACAAATGTAGGTCTCTCCTCAAAGGTGAAAAGATTTGCATATGAGGTATGCTTTAAATGGCTAGAAACATTTCTTCCACTCTCTACAAAATACTTCATTAAATTTTGCCCTATTGCCTGATAATTTTGTACTACACATTTATCCCTTTGAGAAAATAAAATGCAAATATCTCTGAAAAGATCTCTTTTGCTTTAGTCATACTCATTTGCCTACTAGTATACAAAATATGTTTATTAGAGGATAAAGGGAATGTTTCCAGCTAACAATTCCCTGGAGTCTCCTACATCAAATGTTGCTTAGCAATTTCCATGATTTTCTCAGGCTAATTTGCAAGGAAAAAAAAGCTAGAAATCAAGAGGATGTGGGTATGTTACATAAAGTTGTAAAACTGTCATTTATTGTGTGGTTCTATTCTTCTATATTGATAGCTTTACAACAAGGAAACGGAAAGTTAGCAGGTGGTTGTGGTAGACCAGCACACTTTAGTTGGATAGTAAAGGAAAGCCTCTCCTAAGAAGTGATTTTTAACTTGGGCTTGGTGGCCCATGCCTGTAATCCCAGTGACTAGAGAGGCCTAGGCAGGAGGATTGCAAGTTCAAGACCAGAGGCAGACTATGTAATTTATGGAGACCCTGTCTCAAGTCAAAAAAAAAAAAAAAGAGCTGAGGGTGCAGCTCAGTGGTCCAGCACTTGCAAAGCACGCAAGAGTGTGTCCCTATGCTCAACCCCCAGTACCACCAAAAAAAAAAGTGATGTTTAAACCAAGATTTGGATGATAAACAGGATCCAACTTTGCAAATATTTGGGGGAAATACTTTTCAGGCAGAGGAAAAAGATATTTATGTCCCCAGATGGGAGCTTACTTTGTCAAGTGCATAATTTTTACTTTAATTAATGTATGCATTCAATTATAGTACCCCATGGATTAGTTTTTAAAGCCTTCCACAATTTAGACCCTGTTTAAAAATCAATTCTTCCCTGACTCTTCACTAATCCAGTTTGCCTCTGTGAATCTATGTATGTTATTTCTTTGTTTAGAATTTTTCTCATTCAGTCCTTTTTGCCTGATGAACCGTACATAACTCATCTCTTTAACTCCATCTCAAGCATAGCCTTTTTTAGGAAGCTTCCTCTCTGTCTCCTATCTACCATCCATACAATTACTCAGTCCTTGTTCTACCATTGTTCTGTGCATTTGCCACACTGCTTTGAAATGACTAATTTAGAAGTCTGTTTTTATCACTCATGAGTTTCTGTAGGACAGAGACATTATTAATTCATCCAGGGTACATGTGGTCCAGCATAGTACATATAGAAAACATACACAGTACATAGTACTGGTAGCAAAGTAATTACTCAGAAATTATTATAAATAACTGAAAGTACAGGAACTTTTTGTTATTATGATTTAGCTAATGGAACATTTATCTTCAGAGCAGTTTCCATGATATATTTGACCTAGTTAAAAGCCAATATCCACTAGAATGTTTATCATTATTTTATTCCAAATAGAGCATTAAATATGATTATTTGTAGTGGTGCAAATTATATTCATGAAATATTATGTAAATATTGAGTAGTTTGGGGCATCAATTTTTTTAGAGGGCTGCTAGGGATTGAACCAGTGATTTGTACATGCTAGACAAGCACTTTGCCACTGAACTACACTGCCAGTCTTTTGATATGCAATTTGAAATACAACATTTCTGTTTACTATACTTTATGATAGCTTTTTGGCCTACTTTGGCATTGAAAGCCGGTCATTATTTCATGAATATTATGATTTAATCACATGTTTTATATGGTTTGTTTCCCTTTCTAAGTTAGAGTGGTAGAGTTATGCTTGAGGTGTTCACTGTGTTATATTTGCTAGAACTTGGGTTCTTAACTTGGAACCTGGGGCTTTTCCAACTCCTAAGTACCTGGCAGAAACAGAATAGCTGGATGTGAAGCTGGGAGGAGAAATGATGGGAGATGTGGCAAGAGAGCTGGAAAGAGGAAAGAGTCATTCAATTTCAAGGAAATTTTTCCATTGGTCTCTTTTCAGTGTCAAACCCAAGGAGATTATACATGTGAAAGTGAGGACATTTAGGGAGTTCTCTTAGGAAAGTCTGTGGTTTATAATTCTACAAAGTTATGTAAGTGAAATGTGGTAGTTACTGTCACAGTGAACAAGACTATCATGGGAACAGGAGAAAATAATGAAAGCTAATTTCTTCTTTGTCTCTTTTTTACTTCTTTCTCTCACATTCACTTAAGTTTACACGATATATTTAACCTTTGTCTCATACCTATCTACATATGAACAGTAAAGGACTTCTTATGGAAAACAATTAAAATATTGAAATTCAGGATTATAAGAACTGAATAGACATTGAATTTCCTGTGCTTACTGGATTTCTGTTATACTTCAGTTTCTGACCCTCAAGCAACTCAGCCATATTTCTCTCATTTGCTCTTTCTTCCTCCTGGAATGTCCTTTCCTCACATATGTGAGTACTTAGGTCTCACAAGAGTTCACAGAGACCTTTTGTAACTCATTTACCTAATATGTTTCCCTTCCCTCTCCTCTGTGACCAGTCTACTCTTTTTCATGACCCTCTTTCCTTTCCTTAAGAATGCTTACTATGGCTTAAAATCACCTGTGTACATTTGTTTTTTTTTCTTGCATCCTATCTCTCTTCTCCCTTCTAGAATGTAAGCTTTCTGGGAGCAGAGATATTTCCTGTTCTGTTCTCTGCTCTATTCCTAGTACCTAGAACAGGCCTGATACACAGAGGAGCTTGAATCATATTTGTTGAATGTTGGGTAAGTTGAACCATTGAATTACTGTCTACAGAGCAATTGCACCTGGGAAATATGAACATAGATCAATTCACTGGAAATAGAACCTATTTCCAGTCTGTTTGCAGCATGAGGTTATGAAAAAAACTAAAAAAACAAGCTTCAGATCCCTTCACCTTCACAGGTTGCCATGGGAAGAGTTTAGCAATGTGCTCATGTTGATATAGATTTGTGAAATCAAACTGTTTGTAATACATTGAGACAGCTGTTTCTACTTATTTAGGGTCTGCCTAAAGGGAGCTGAATTCAGAATATATTTGGTACAAGTTTAGTGGTATACATTTATATGGATCATAACCACTTTGTGTAAAATTAGGTGACGGGCTGGTTTTCCCTGTGTAATGAGATGGCTTCAGGAATATTCCTCCAACTCCATGTCCATCAGTAAGCATGATGACATGCAGTGGTTGATAAACTGGCTTGTAAAACTTGTTTCAAGAGGTATATAAGATTATTTACTGTACCACAAAACCTGAAACAATATTTAATCCTATGACTAAAATATAAAAGAAGTGGTATTCTTCCCCAAATTTACATGAAGCTGAAACTTGTTTTCTTAAGTTTTTTCATAACCTCATGCTGCAAACAGATTGGAAATTGGTTCTATTTCCAGCAAAATACATCAATAACAAATTACAAAGCTGAAAATAACTTTGTGTATTAATAATGAAAAATAGATTTTATTAAATAGCATTAGATGAAAAACTAAATTATCTTTCTGTAAAAAATAATATCACAAAGTTATTGTCATATAATGAGTTCATCAAAGAATACAAAGACAAAATGTATAGGAAAAATGTACTGAAGGAGCATGGCAGGTTGTTAATAAAATAGCACTATGCCATTTTCTTCTTTATGTCATATTTGTAGGATTCATTTAAAAGTATTTCTTATAATTTCAAAAATTTGTTTTGCAATTTCAGTAATTTGTTGGAATATTATTTCATATTCTAAATGAATATTTATTTTTAGACCTAACTCTATGTTCATAGATTTGAATTTTATTCTGTAAGAGAGTTTGCTAAATTGTCCAAGCTTCACATCTCATAAAACTCTGCTATTCTCCTAATTGGGGGGTAAATAATACTTTGGAGTAACTGGTTATAAATATGGTTCCTCCATGGTAACTCATGCAACAGACTCGAGGCCCTGATGGGATATCACAAAATATTAGACTTTCTTCAATAAAGTTTCATATTTATTCAGGTTCTATCTTGATGTGTTCTCAGGTACTAAATCAGTAGATAAAGTGCCATATATAGTTTGCTGTCCATTTAATTAATCTCCCATAATGAACCTGTTGACATGCCATGTCAAAGGTGGTTTCTATCAGAGAACAGGTACAGCATCATACTGAAATAGATGACACTGATAGGACATTAAAATAAAACTGCAGAATTGAAAATACATACTTGGAGCATAAAACACTTTTTTCCCACAGAGTTTCTAACAGATGAGCACTTGCCTAGTACCTAAAGAATGGGAGAAGGACCTGGCAATCTGCTCCCAAGGCAATCCCGAAACAGCCATTGAAAACACTATGAGGGTCGCTATGAGTCGGATACCTACTCGAAGGCACCTAACAACAACAACAACAACAGTACCTAAGGAGACAAGACTTTGAGTGACTGATAATTGTCCTAGGCTTTATGCATAGATCAAGGGCAGTTTATGTGTACTGGGTGTGGTGGTGCATGCCTGTAATCCCAGCAGCTCAGGAGGCGGAGGCGGGAGGATCACAAGTTCGAGACCAGATGCAGTCTGTGTAACTTAACTAGACCCTGTCTCAAAAAGTAAAAAAAAAAAAAAAATGGTCTGGGGGTCCAGCTGAGTGGTCCAGCACTTTCCAAGCATGCAGGCACGAGGCCTTGTGTTCAACCCCCAGTACCACCAAAAAAAAAAAAAAAAAAAAGAGTAGCTTATGCCATGCAGGTTCTTCTTAAAGTCATCACAAATGAAAAAGCCTTTAATAACAATCTCTTTATTTATCTTTAAAGTATCTGTCAGTATGAACTCCAAAATTCTTATTGAATCCACCTACCAACATTCTTAATTTTGATGCTCAAATTATCTCAGGTTTGGCTACTTAATGGCTACTTGAAGCTAATCTTCTCACCCTTTTGCCATGTCCCTCTGATTCTTTGAGCAATATCTGTTTTCTAATAGAACAAAATGTTCTAGATTTATCATGTTATTTCTCTTCATCAGCCCTAGCACCTACCTTTCTTTCAAGAATCTCTGGATTTTTTCAGTAACAAGTGATATCTAGAAACCAAGATATACATATTTGGCTTGCAGATTGTTATCGGGGGACATTGCGTTAAGCCTTTTTGGTGGACAGAGCTAGGAAATGTATATAGAGATATTTCAAATACATTTACATATAGTACACTATTAAATACATCTAAACATATTAAAGTAAGGGTTAATACTTCCAATTAACACAATTCCTGTTACTTTTCACAAGCCATTAGTTTATTATTACAAAACATTAACTCTTATGAAGGTAAAATATTTATTTTTTGTCTGCATAAAATTGGCCTAGAAAATAATATTGATTTCAGACAAGGCAATTTTAAAAAGTTTCCATAAGTAGTTAAACATAATGTATTATAGATTCCTGGATGATGGAGGAAGATGTTAGCTAGAACTGTAATATAGATATTTTATAGTAGAGTTTTGTACTGTGTTGGAATGGAAAAATAAGATCAGGGACAAAACCTCATTGTAATATTCCCACTTTTCCCCCTGTAGACAAAGCAAATTAAGCACCCATTATATTCAAAATTTTGACATAACTGGAGATTTCTGGGGAGCTGGAAGCAAATAAGGATGTTGTGATGCTATCTATATAGGAACAAAGCTACTGCCTTCCTTATGACTGAATACATTAGCTACTAATGTGATGCTAGTGACTTCACTAAGAAATCTGAAGCCTTACTACCCTGGTGTCTGATCTTACCAGATGGTAGAAGCTAAGAAGGATCAAGCCTGGTTAGTATTTGGACAGGAGACCGCCTGGGAACACCAGGTGCTATAGGCTTGGGAGAAGGACCTGACAACCCACTCCCCAAAAAAGAATCAGACATTGAAAACCATATGAGTAGTAGAGAAGGACTGACAATAGTGCCAGGCATGGCAGTGTCAGGAAGTGTTTCATCTGTGGTACATAGGGTCGCTATGGGTCAGATGAGACTCCATAGCACCTAACAACAACCACCGCCACTACTAAGAAACAGAATGACTATTGCTTGGCCACAAGCATGGACAAGTTGTTCAAAGATAACAAAGATAACATGCAAGGAGTGATGAAGAATAATATAGAGGATTTTTTTTTTTGAAAATTAAATTATAATTGAAAATGGACCAAAAATACATGAAGAAGCTGTGGACTATGCACATGTGGATGAAAACAATCCTACAATCATCTTAAATGGATTTTGTCTGAAAGAGCTGCTTGACAGGCAGTAGAATTCCATCAGAGAAAGTCTATGGAGGGATAGATTTCTGATACCAAAACTACTGTCAGTGAAATATAGGCAAGGAAAGGAAACAATTGTCTGAGGATCCCTGTAAGGAAATGAAACCCTCTGCAAGGGATGGAAGACTGAGTGCTAGCTTTAACCCCAACAAACCCAGGCAGTAACAATGGCAGCTCACAAAAATACCAGCATTGTAGGAGCTTTGCTGTTCCCTCATCTCTCCTCCCTCTACCATCTTGGACCCTGATGTGGTCAGAAACACTGTAAATTAACAATTGAGGAGAGGACAGAAAACTTGAAAATGGAGTCTCCATCCAAGCTCTATTTTTGTGCCATTGGCTTGCCTTCTGTAGCATACCTGTTTAGGTGGGTGCAGAAGCTTTACTTTTTAATTACCTTGGAGGTTTAATAATTGTTTTGGCTATGCCTACAAGTTTCAAAACTGGAAAGGTGTGATAAAAGCATCAAGAGGATTTTTGTTACTTAAGATAACTATGGGGGACCAACTGAGGTTTATCTAGGGGCAGGAGAAGATTTATATTAAAGAGCAGATTTCAAGGGGCATTGTGAAAGAAAAGCTTATTAGTGAGTTCATTTTGCCAATTCTGCCTCTGCATGATATCATGTATTTACAATGTCGTTATATTATACATCTAGAAAGACGTGTCTCTATCATATAAAGCATATTCTCTTTTGCAGTTTTCTTGGTTTTGTTATTTTAAATTCCTCCTTGGTTATTTTCTCAATTGCATTACCATATGTTTGTTCTTCCTAAATGTGTTGTTGTTGTCCTTGTTGTTGTTGTTGTTAAGTAACATCCAGTCAGATCCAACTCATATCAACCCTATGTGCAGTAGAAAGATACACTCCCCGATTCTTTGCCAGGCACATGATCTTATTTATGTTTACGCCCATTATTGCAGATACTATGTCAATCCATCTAGTTGAGGATCTTGGTGTTTTTTTTTTTTTTTTTCATTGACCTGCCACTCTCCCAAATGTGATGTCCTTTTCCAGGGACTGGTCCCTCCTGACTACATGTCCAAAATACATCAGATGTAGTCTAACCATCCTAGCTTCCAAGGAACACTCTGGTTACGCTTTTTCTAAGACAGATCTGTTGGTTCTATTTGCAGTCCATGGTATATTCAATATTTATCTCCAGTACCATAATTCAAAAGTATCGATTCCTTTCCTGTCTCCCTCATTCAACATCCAGATTTCACAAGCATATGATGTGACAGACAGTACCATGGCATGAGTCAGGTGCACCTTCGTCTTTGATGTGACATCTTTTTAACACTTTAAGCTTTTCCTACTGCAATTTGTCTTTTGATTTCTTCACTGTTGCTTCCACAGGTGTCGATTATAGAATCAAGTAAAGCAAAAATCTTGAACCACCACAATCTTTTCGCCATTTACCATAAAGTTACTTACCAGCACGGTTCTAAGGATTTTTGTTCTGTTGATGTTGAGTCTCAATCCATACTGAAGGCTGTTCTTTGATCTTCATCAGTACATGTTTCAAATCCTCTTCACTTTCAGCAAGAAGAATTCTGTCATCTGCATAACACAGGCTGTTAATGAGTCTTCCACCAATCAAGAGGCCATGTTTGCCTGGGCACGGTGGTGCATGCCTGTAATTCCAGCGGCTCGGGGAGGCTGAGACAAGAGGATTGCAAGTTGGAGACCAGAGGCAGTCTGTATAATTTAGCGAAACCCTGTCTCAAAAAAGAAAAAAAAAAGGGCTGAGGGTGCAGCTCAGTGGTCCAGCACTTGCAGAGCATGGAAATGCGAAGCCCTAGGTTCAACCCTCAGTACCGCAAAAAAAAAAAAAAAAAAAAAAAAAGATGCCACATTCTTCTTCATAAAGTCCAGCTTCTCAGATTGTTTGCTCAGCATAGAGACTGAAAAATTATCATGAAAGGATAGAGTGCTAATGCACACGTTTCTTGATTTTAAACCAGGCAGGGTTTCCTTGTTCTGATCAAATGATTGGCTCTTGGTCCAGTTCCAGATTCCTCATGAGGACAGTTATTTTTATTGTTAGGTGCCGTCAAGTCGGTGTCCGACTCATAGCGACCCTCATAGGGTTTTCAATGGCTGACTGTTTTGGGATTGCCTTGGGAGTGGATTGCCAGGTCCTTCTCCCATTTTTGCTGGGAATTGAACTAGGGACCTCAGAGACTGCAGTGCAGCGCTCTACCAACTGAGCTAAATCCCAGCCCTGAGGACAGTTAAGTGTTTGGTATTCCCATTGTTCACAGTGTTATCCATAATTTATTGTGCTCCACACTGTCAAATGCCTTTGCATAGTCAATAAAACAAAGGTAGACATCTTTCCAATATTCTCTGCTTTTGGCTAATATCCATCTGACATTACCAATGATATCCCTGGTTCCATGCCCTCTTCTGAATCTGGCTTGATTTTCTGGCAGTTCCCTGTCTGTATACTGCTGCAGTTGCTTATGAATGATCTTTAGCAAAATTAAACTTGCATATGATATTGATGATATTGTTCAATAATTTCCACATTCAATTGGATCTCCTTTCTTAGGGATAGGCACAAATATGGTTCTCTTCCAGTCAACTGGACCAATAGTCATTTTCCAAATGTCTTGGCATAAACACCTGAGCATCTCCAGTGTTCCATCTGTTTGTTGAAACATCTCAATTGGTATCCATCAATTCCTGGAGCCTTGTGTTTTACAATTCCTTCAAGTAAACTTCCATTTTGTCCTTCAGTAACATTGGTTCCTGATCATAAGCAACTTCTTGAAATGGTTGGTCTTCCACCAATTCTTTTTTGTCTAATGACTCCGTGTATTCCTTCCATCTTCTTTTCATGTTTCTTGCATCGTTTAATAGTTTTCATGTAGAATCCTTCACAATTGCTACTCAAGGCTTCAATTTTTCCTTCAATTCCTTAAGCTTGAGAAAACCAGAGTGTATTCTTTCCTTTTGGTTTTCTATCTCCACCTCTTTGTGCATGTCATTATAATATTTTATTTTGTCTTCTCGAGCTGCTTTTGAAATCTTCTGTTTAGTTCTTAAAGTTCATCATGTCTTCCTTTTACTTTAGCTGCTGGACTTTCCAGGGTAACTTTCAGAGTCATTTTTGACATGTAATTTGGGATTGACTTTTTTTCCTGTGTTTGTAGTAAACTTTTGCTTTCCTTATGAATGATGTCTTTGATGTCATGCCACAACTTGTCTGGTCTTTGATCATTAGTGTCTAACGTAAGTGTTTTAGCTACAAGCAAATAAGGGTAAAGTTTTTATTTGCAAGATTCTACATGTTTTCCATTACAATTGGGGAAAATCTTAATTTATTTAAACCCTACATGTCATGTGATATATTTGAAACTCTATTGTACTTTCCTGTAAATGTTTCTAAAACACAAATCATCTCAAATTAACAAGTTCCAAATTAGATTTGAAAAATGTATTTAATAAGGTGTGTATTATCAGATAGAATTAATTCTAATTTAATTCACAGAGTATTTGAAATTATATGTAAATTGGTAATATCAACTTACATTAGCTATGAATTGGTGATAGATTTGCATTCAGGAAAATGTACAATATTCACATCTGAATAGCATTTAGAACATTAGAGCTGATATCCTATCTTTTTTCTGTTCTCTTTTCTCACTACCTAAATGTCATTGAAAATCTGCCCATCTTGATTATTAACATTAAAGATTTTAAGTAATGCAGAGAACCTGAAGACTATAATTAAGTAATATATTATTTTCATAAGTGTAGAAAAATATTTCTTAAGAGGTGACAAGTTTAAGACTTTAAAAACTATCTTATCAAATACTAGACATGGTGTTTAGGCCAGCAGAGATATACAAAACAACATAATTTCTTGAATGTTTCATGGATAGCTTAAAAACAGTATTCTACTAATAATATGGTGGCATTAAAGAAATATTATTTGAAATTGGTAATTAACTCAGAAAATCCTTAGGATTTTATATATAGGTCCTATGATTTAGAAATTAAATGTTATCCAAAAGAGATTGGGATTGGTTATAATATGGACACTAAAGCCATCATTTCAATGAGATATTTATAAAAACCAATATTCTAGCATATAAAGGCTGTTAGTGACCTATATGACCTTACACATGCTTTTTGATACAAGGAATAAATTACAAAAAAGTTTGTTATAATGACTATATATGAGAAAATAAAACTCTCAATTATAGCCAAATAAGTATTGACATTCAGCATTACCTTGAAAATTTAGGCCTCTTAAAAATATAAGTTATGATTATACAGCATTGAAGTTCAATGAATTATATACAGTCTCAATTTCTTACCCAAAATCTATTCTCCACTTATTCATTATAGATAGAACTCCTTTTTGCTTCTAATGACATGTTCCCAGTTAAAATATTCACTCTCTCAGACTTCCATGCCAACAGAGGTGGTAGTGTAACTTAATGGATGCAATGAGATAAAGGCACAGAACAAGTGGGGGCTTCTGGGAGTACTTTTGCTTCTCTAGTACAGACGCTGCTTTTGTTCCTTTCTCTTTCTCCAGTTCACAACACAGCTAAAAGAGTAGAAGCTATCATGCCACCATGATATGCATGCATGAAGATAAAATCTTGCCTATACAAACAATGGAACAAAAATATAGAAGGTACCTAGACTCCTTACCTTCTTACCTCTTATTATGAAAATAGATTGCTATGACAGATTAGGCTGCAGAAGTGGACTTCTGTTTATACTCTAAGTGCATCACAATTCATACAATATCTATTAAGTTGGTAAATGTATCCATTTTGAAGTATTAATCTGAGAGACTCAGAGATTTAACACAATCAAATCTCAGAAAAATATTCAGTTCCTTTTTTCATTGTGATTCTGAAGTTGCTCTCTTATGATCTTTCCAAATTGTTAATACATTTGAGCATTTGAAGTTTTTGAAGGTGAATCCTATTATTTTCTCATTATATGGTTGTATGTGGGTATGTGGATGTGCTTGTGTGTGTGGATGTGCGCATGTGTGTGAGGGTCTGTGTATGTTCAGATATGTACTCAAGGAACTTGAAAGGACGATGATTTTCCTGGGATACTCCATACTGGTTATCTCTGACTTATTTTTAAAATATCTCCTTCCAAATTCTATTTTCACAAGAAATAGATCATACTATATATCCCATTAAAACAGTTCAATGATTTATTTACCTTAAGCTGTTCATCATTAGAAGTTGGACTGTGTGTGTGCGTGCACGTGCATGTGTGTGTGATTTCTGACTATTTTATATGATAGTAAAATACCCTACTGAAAAGATATTTCTTTATAGAGCCAAGTCATATCCTTCTTTCTGACCCCTTGACTTCTCTTTTGGCCATCAACATTTTTGAGTATCCAGAAAAATCAATATCCAGACACCTTTAAGTTGGGGCAAAAAGTAATATAATAGCATTTTAGATTAGTAACTTAAGCCTCAAACAACATTTATTTTATTTCAAAGTCATTATTAATGCAGATGCTATTTGCTCTGGGAAGGAAAATGGCCACATTAACCATCCCATAAGCCATCCCTGAAATATCTTCTCTAAACTACCCTTTGGGCTGGGATTTAGCTCAGTTGGTAGAGCACTGAGCTGCAGTCTCTGAGGTCTCGAGTTCAATTCCCAGCCTGCAAAAATGGGAGAAGGGCCTGGCAATCCACTCCCAAGGCAATCCAGATACAGTCACCATTGTAAACCCTATGAGGGTCGCTATGAGTTGGATACCGACTCGATGGCACCTAACACACACACACACACACACACACACACACACACACACACACACACACATATAACTACCCTTTAAAGTGAAGATAAATAAAAAGCTACACAGTCAAAACAATACTTGAAAAGAAGGACAATATCTGTTTTTCAGTGTTTCATGGACATTTCCACTGACTACTTGGAAACTGGATTGGCTGAGAAAGAATTGGAGGCCTTTACATACTTATCCTCTCAAAGATGAGAAGTTTCTAATAGGAAGAAGGCTGTGCAAGGCTGTGATTCATGTCTACTCCCTCTCCCTGGAACAGAAATGGAAGGACTTTGCTAACCAAAATTTGAACAGCCATCCATTTTCTGAAGTATAATTTAATTTTATTAGTAGCTAGGACATTGCCTTCTTGGATTTTTCTGTCCTCTGTGTACTCATCACCATCAAATACTGAGAAAATTTCATTCACAGTGAAACAGTACGAATAGAGAGTATAGAAATAAAAGTGCATGGAAACTTGCAGTGTAGTGTCAAGTGTAGGCAAGAGATGGTGCTTATGAGCAATGCTTGGAGATATTTAAGATTATCAAGTACTACATCAGAAGAAAATAAATTTTAAGGAAATAGAGCCTCAATAATCAATAAATTATCATTCTCATCCCAGAAGACAGAGGACTAAGCTATAGATTTTCTTCTTCACTGTAGTCACACATGTTAAAAGCCAGCAATTGCTCTGAAAGCTATGTACATAATTTACCTTCCACTTTAGAGGACATGGAGGCTTCTATTAGCAGTTAAGTAAGCAGTAAGAGATGCCTACAAAGACCCATGTCCCTTTAAAATTGGATACCCAGGATTATTAAATAGCCTGTAGCCATTCCACTGTGGCTTCCGATCCTGTCAGATCCGGGAAACTAAGCAGGGTCCCGGCCTGGTTAGTAGTGGATGGGAGACCACCTGGGAATACCAGATACTGTAGGCCTGGGAGAAGGACCTGGCAACCCACTCCCAAAAAACAGTCAGCTATTGAAAACCCTATAAATAGCTGAGAAGCATCCACATAGTGTTTTATGTAGGGTCGCTATGAGTGGAACACTGATTCAATGCCTCCTAACAGCAAATAAATAAGGTTGAACAATCCTTGTCCAAGGATGAACACACAGAACGATATACAAGCTAAAAGCACCTACCCTCAATACAGAGAACAGATGCAAACAAATTCCAATTTATGAAAGAAATTCTTCATCTTAGAAGGGCGTAATTACTCTGACACTTTTTGAAATCATTTTGCTATAAGAAACAAAATTAATTAGTTTAAAATATTTATAGCTGAAGCAATCTACTTAAATATATTTAGTAGCACAGATATCCTGATAAACTTTTTGTAATGTTAAAGATAAAGAAATTATCTTTTAACATCTAGGCTCCAAAATACATAAGGTATACCGAGAACAGAAAACGTATATACAAGAAACCAAGCTAGGCACGGTGGCACATGCCTGTAATCCCAGGCACTGGAAAGGTGGCAGGAGGATCACAAGTTCCAGACCAGAGATATTCTGCATAATTTAGTGAGAGCCCGTCTCAAAAAGTAGAAAAAATGTGCTGAGGGTACAGCTCATTGGTGCAGCACTTGCAAAGCATGCAGGCTTGAGTCCTGGGTTCAACCCCAGTACCCCAAACAAAACAAAACAAAACAAAACAAACAAACAAAAAACACCCCCCAAGAAACCTATAGAAATTCCAGGCTGCTTTCCAAATTAAAATTTTAGAAATGGGCATTGTGGCACACACCTGTAATCTCAGTACTTGAGGGACTCAGGCAGGAGATTCACATCTTTGAGTCCAGTCTGGCTACATAGGCAAGGCCTTGTCTCAAAAACAAAATAAAACAAAATGACAAGAAAATAAATTTTTGTAACACCAAATATTACAAAATAATGGAAAAATCTCATAGAGATTTTTCTTTTTATTTTCATTTTTGCAGGACAAGTCTGGGGAGCAAGTAGTGACTGAATTTATTTTTTAACACACATGAGATCATAAATTATGGCAGTGACATGTTGTTGTTAGGTGCTGTGGAGTAGGTATCTGACTCATAGAGACCCTATGTATAACAGGTGAAACACTATTGTTACTGCTCCTCTGCTATTCATAGGGCTTTCAATGGCTGACTGATTTTGGGGGTGGGTTGCCGGGTCCTTCTCCCAAGCCTACAGTATCTGGTGTTCTCAGGTGGTCTCCCATCCAAGTACTCACCAGACCGGACCCTGCTTAGCTTACAAGATCTGACTGGGATCGGATACCACAGTGCTATAGCTGCAGGAAAAGTGATTATGTGGCAAAAGACAATGTTATGTTGTTAGATGCCCTTGAGTCATGTCCAACTCATAGCAACCCTCATAGGGTTCTCAGTGGCTGATTGTTTCAGGATTGCCTCAGGAGTGGATTGCCATGTCCATCTCCCATTTTTAAGGTGCTGGGAATCGAATCTGGGATCTCAGTGACTGCAGAGCAGTGCTCTACCAACTGAGCTAAATCCCAGCCCAGGCAATGACATAAAGCCTCTGAAAAGTTTACTCAAACACATGACCCAAAAGGTCAAAAATTAGTTAAAATTTTGAGAAATAAAAATGGGAAATTCTGAATAAATATACTTACAGTAACCCTTGATAAGAATGAGTTCAATTAATTTCTGTATAAATATTAATGTAATTTAACAGATTTATTTATAAGTGTCACTTGAAAAAGAAAATGTTTATAAAAATAAATAATGATAATCTATTCCTCTAAACTTCAATCTATACCTTATATTAAATTAGGAAAGATCTGTAGGTGTATGGATTTGTTAGTAAAAGCACTTCATATTTCTTGTTTTACATAAGATCAAAGTTCAAAATTATATTTCCTTATTATGCTTGAAGTAAAAAAGTTATATAATCAAGAACTTTATTAAACAATATAAAGTTATCCCAGAGCAAAATTTTAAATGTTCCATTCTTTTAAAACTACTAAAGGAAACAGCAAAAGAAAGTATAGTAGACATTGCAAACTACTAAGCACAAAGATAAGAGCACAATTGCACAAAGTATACAAATTAATGAAAAGTTAATGTAAATTTAGTTATTACCAATAGCAATAATTGTTTCAGTATCAATTGGCAACACATATCAGAACTAATCACAAAACAAATTCAATTATGTTCTTTCACAAATAATAAAAATTAAACGAAGAGTTTAAAATCATATCATTTGTCTTCACGGGTCTCTGGACATTTGTCCACTTTTTGCTCTGCATGGGCACAAATCAACTTCCTGTGGGCATGACTCATGAATCTTGCCTCATGCCCATGCTATATATCTCTTGCCATCTAATCTAAGCTCTCATGTTGATGGTGAGGTATGTGCTTCAATATCTTCTTGGCTCCCTCATTCATTGTATAATCCCAAACACCAATGTGCAAGGGTATTAATTTCCTATGGTGTATAACTGTAGTCAATGGGAGACAAGAGAGGCTGTATAATTCTTGAGCTTCCCATTTCTGGATAAAGGGCCATAGTAGTTGTTCATTTATTTAGCTTCTTAAAAGGTGGTGCCACGTATACTACATACTAAGTAGTGGCCATCATGGTAACCTATCATTGTAGAGGTTTTCCTTTTCCCTTTATTCATTTCGTTTCCTCACTTCTAAACAATGGGAATGCATCAACTAAATAGATAGTTATATAAAAGTCTCTGCCTTAGACCTTGTTCTCTGGGGACCTTAAGACAAAAGACTTGATAATAGGAATGTTTTTAGAAAGCAGGCCATGAAGCTGAGATTTAAGAGCTGGATTACTAACTGGTCTGATAATGAAGAATTCAGTGCTAATGGTAAATTGTTGTTGTTGTTAGGTGCCATTGAGTCAGTATCCAACTCATAGCGACCCTCATAGGGTTTTCAATGGCTAACTGTTTCAGGATTGCCTTGGGAGTGGATTGCCAGGTTCTTCTCCCATTTCTGAGGTGCTGGGAATTGAACTCGGGACCTCAGAGACTGCAGCTCAGTGCTCTACCAACTGAGCTAAATCCCAGCGCCAATGGTAAAAATTCTTCGTTACCAGAAGCATAATGGTTACTTTTACATTTCTTTGTTGAATTGGAATAAAGTGAAGAAGAAGCATTAGTATGTTAGTTGGTCATGATAGTTTAAAAGTATAGAATCAGCAACAATTTTAAGAATTATGTGGACTACCTTTTATTAATGGTGTTATAGATGTGGAAAAAGTGAAATGCACAGTTTGAGTCAACCCAACACCAAGATAAAGAATTAACTATAATCCAGAAAGCTTCCAGGAAAGGGAAGCTTTCTGGACTATTTGTTTATTTAGCTTCCAGGAAGCTATTTAGGGAGATTCTCATTTCCTCTTAGATCAGAGAAGAATGTGCTGAAAATCAAGCTCAGGATGTAATAAAAAAATGACAAAGCCTCAATGCTGCCTGAATGTACAGACTGAAGAGGCTTCTGTGCTAAAGGTTTTGATTTCATAGGAAAGAAATGGTGCATTAAGATCCCAAACAGGTTATTTGGATACAAAAATGTTATACCACAGAGACACCTGCGTCTCCATGTTCAATGCAGCGCTTCTCACAATAGCAAGGATATGGAATCAACCAAAGTGCCCTTCAACAGAAGGATGGATAAAAAAACCATGGCATATATACACAATGGAATACTACTCAGCAATCAAGAAAAATGAAATAAGGTCATTCACAGCAAAATGGATGGAATTAGAGAAAATTATTTTAAGTGAACGAACACAAGCTCAGAAAGAGAAACACCACATGTTCTCACTCATATGTGGGAGCTGATTCAATATAATTGTTAGGTTGTTGTTAGGTGCCGTCGAGTTGGTATCCAACTCATAGTGACCCTCTGTACAACAGGGGAAACACTATTGTCAGTGCTTCTCTGCTGTTCATAGGGTTTTCAATGGCAGATTGATTTTTGGGAGGGGGTTGCCAGGTCCTTCTCCCAAGCCTCCAGCTTCTGGTGTTCCCAGGCGGTCTCCCCCATCCAGGTACTAACCAGGCCCGACCCTGCTTAGCTTCTGAGATCTGATGGGATCGGATGCCACAGGGCTACAGCTGCAGGCGTTGATTCAATATAATAAGAAGGAAAATCCTATTCAAAGGTTAGATCAAAATTAAAGGGGGGGGGAATGTTAATATCTTGAACTCTCAAACTATTTTGACCCTGCTAATTGGCCAGAAGAAGTTTCCTTGTCCTTGCCACAAAAGAAAATGATATAATATAAGGCAAGTGCACTTCAAGATAATGTTTTCATTTGTTATCTGCATGCATCCCTTCATTACTTCTAGTTGATGTCTAGAATTAGGCTTCAGCACAAGCTAATCAGAGAGGTATAATTCTTCTCCAAAAGGAAATAGTTTATGTGCAGAGGAATTGACATACCTGACTAATAACAACTGGCAGAAACCCAAGAAGCAAATGTAAAAGAAGAACTTCAAAGTTATACCACAAGAGGTAGAACATAATGCTAGATATGGGAGAATTTATTGAATTGAAGCCATCATGTGAGTCTCAGAATTTGATCATTTAGCAATGCCACTGATATCTATCTCAAAATATTTTCCTAGGATAATTCTTTGAAGTGTGAATACAGAAAATAATGAAAAATATGGACTACCTAGCATGGCATTGAGAGAGTAGTTAGAAGAATCAGAGGGAGGGGAACGTTAGAATGGATATATTATGTAAGACCTAAACAACCACAGTCTTATTAAGATTTCTGGGTACCAGGCATAGTGATGCACATGCCTTTGATCCCAGCACCCAGGAAGATAAGGTAGTAGGATCATGATTTCAAGGTCAGCCTTGGATACACAATGAGACCTTGTCTCAAAAAAAGAAAAGAAAGGAAAGAGAAAAGAAAAAAGAAGGAATGAAAGGAAGGAAGGAAGGAAAAAGAAAAAAGAAAAAGAAGGAAAGAAAAAGAAAAACGGAAGGAAGGAAGGAAGGAAGGAAGGAATGAAGGAAGGAAGGAAGGAAGGAAATAGGAGAGAGGGTAAGAAAGAAAGAAAGATACATTAAAAGATTCCTGGGTGGTAATTAAGGATATTTCATAAGGACCTGGTAAGAGGTTCACTAATATCTTTAAGAAGTTTACTCAGGGGAGGCTGTACTTTGCAAGCTATGATTTATGGTAGGAATTGTTGAAGCTGAACTTGGCTCTTTAGTATTAATGGAGGTGATAGCATTGCTGAGACTAAAATGAAGCAGAGGCATAGTGTCACATTAATGTAGTCACCAGAGTTGACATCAATTGCTTTGACCTTCAAGGATCTGTGGCAATAGTACTAATAGGATCTGATGCTCTTAGACATAAGGTAGAGGGGCAGCTTCCTAGGAGTGGGAAAGAGAGATAGAAGAGAAGACGGGAGGATGTCTGATATAAATTTCAAAAATGGAAATTTTTTATTTTAATTTTATTCACAAATATAAGTCAGTTCTCAAATTCAGAATTAATTGACTAAAGAGCATGGCCCTCTTGAGAATAAAGCCTGCAGTGCGACCCAAAGCAAATACAGTAAATATTGCCTTATTTTCTAAAAGAACCTAGAACTATTTCTAAGGTAACTGAACACAGGGGAATGGTAAAACACAGACATTTCTAGGACAGTTAGATAAAAGGTATGAGCTCACATTGATGTCATAGGATCTGAATCACCAGCACAGTTCCCTCGTTAAATGAGAGGAAAGGTGTTTGTCCCAGGTCTGTTTCACAGTGTACCCAAGTAAATTTGTAAGTAACCTGTGGTTATTTCCTTGGTCCTCATGTGCATGACTGAAAGAGAAATACATATAAGCAGGTAGAATCCCACACACTATGGCCTGTGAAATAAAAGCCTTTAGGGCATGAAGAGCTAAATAAAGATGCAAAAATGACACTCCCAATCTGAAGGAATTATAAATCAGAAGGAATATGGTATCATGG
The DNA here is from genome assembly GCA_007922755.1 of Pedetes capensis. Classification (NCBI taxonomy): domain Eukaryota; kingdom Metazoa; phylum Chordata; class Mammalia; order Rodentia; family Pedetidae; genus Pedetes; species Pedetes capensis. The sequence goes on from VMDO01003929.1 coordinate 39,185, forward strand.
GAAGAACTGCTGAGATTAGCACCAAAATAGTATCAATGATGTAGAGGATATGGGGGTGACATCCTATTTTCATTCAATTCATGTAGAGCTATATTGCAAAATGAAAAATATCTTGGCAGATGACAACATATTATTATAAATTCATCCAAGTGCAACCCCAGTCACAGCTGCTTATTATACCATCTGCCACAAAAGCTGTTATTGGGCTACCACTTGGTTAAGTGACAGTTTATTAACACAGGTTTTGGAACTTATAGGATTATTAATCTTGCAGGTACATTTTTCCCCTAATTTTCTCCAATAAGAAAGATTGAGTTCAGTTTTTATTCAGATGGTAAAATCTACACTAGACATTTACTCTTTGTGTCAGGGGTATGTTAAGTGTCCTTCTATCTGTCACAGTAGAGAATACAGATATCTTGATCATCTTGACAATCCATAGAATAAAACCCTAGACAAGTACATTGATGAAATCATGATAATTGTACTTGAGGATCAGGAAATGGAAAATATGATAGATAGCCTAGCAAGACAGGTGTCAGAAGTTTGGAGATAAGCCTCATGAAGATTCAAGGTCTCCAATCTCATGAAGATTCAAACTTTAAGTGTCTAGCCACTTGGGCCTTATGACTCAGTACATCTTATGAACATAGAGCTATCTATAGAGGAGAAGTTTGCTGTGAGTCTCTAAGAAGTTCTTCAGATTTTCAAGCAAGCTAATATATCTCTGTGAAGAGAACTAGTTTCAATTTGACCAAATATTCCTGCCATTATAGAGTCCTCCTAGAAACTGAGAGTCTGACCAGTGGATGGTAAGAGACTGTGCTATTGGAATTTCCTCTACCGATCTGGATATTATCAGATCCATCATTTTGTAGCTTGGACAGATGAAGAAATAGTTTAAGATTTTAGTTGGAGGACATCCAGAACACCAGTAAATTACACAAATATGTGGCCAAGATTTCCGTATCACTTACTTCTGTGACACCAACACTCCTATCTCAACTTATAGTTTGGTCCCCAGTGGTATTTCCAGCAGCCAGCAAACACAGAAGGAAAGAACTTGGGCTGGTACAAAAGCAGATTGACAAATAGATTGATGCTAAACAAACAAGATTCACGCCAGTCTTCAGGCTGGTAGGCAAATAAGCAATGAAAAGTTATATTACTGGTGGGAACAGTCAGCCCAAATTACCAGGAAAGGCTATCATTGTTATACATTGAAAGTATGGACAATGTTGTCTAGAACCCATCAAATTCATGAGCTCATGATAATTGTAAGTAGATCACTGTGGCAACCATCATTACAGAAAGTGTTTTAAATATACACTTCTGTGTAAAATTTAGTGGCTTAAGACAAAAATAATAACTTATTTTCTTTATACACCTGTAATTTGGGCAGAATAAAACAGAGATATCCTATCTTTGCTATTTGAAGAGTTTAAGGTCTCAAGTAGGATGACTTGAATGCATGGGGACTAGAGCAGCTGAGGAGGCCTATGCATCTCTCTCTTTCTGTAGTCTCAGGGATTTACATGATTAGGGCCTTTGAATCAGTTCTCTCTCCCTCCAGGTAGTCATGTGTCATTATATGTTGATTTAGAGAACCAAGAGTGTATGTTCTGAAGTCATGCATTATCATTCCTATCACAATCTATCAGTCACACCAGGAGAGCCATGACTTAATGCACAAAGGCACTAAACCAGAGCTTAAATACTGGGAGATGTAAATCACGTGGGATCCATCTTATAAAATGGCTGCCATTCAAGGAAAAGGAAACTAAGAGCTTTGATTCCTTAAGAGGTAAATTTTTGAGTCTCCCTGCCAAGCAAGCTATTGAGACCATCTAAAGAGATTACTTTTTTCAGTCTAAAATCCTAGCCTTCATAATTAAAAAATCAATGCACACACAGATTTTTCCTCTCTCATAAAGACTTAAAATGTACAAAATGGATTCAAATATATCTCTCAATTCATAGTATGCTATTTTCTATCCCTTGCACAACATCTTTTATTTTACTTATTTTTCTTTTTAATTTGTTTCTTTCTGCTGATGTACACCATTCTATTATCGGAGTAAATGCCACATATTATCTACTTATTTTTTAAACATTCAACATCCAAGTTATTCCAGTTCTTTACTACAACAAACAATGCTGCGGTCAGCATCCTTAACATGTGCATCTATGTTTTTCTTATTATTAATGAAGTTAGGTAACTTTATGTACTTAGAAATCATTAATACTTTTCCTTCTGTTATTTTCTCCTCTTTGGTTTTAGAGAAGTTATTGGCTTAATTCTCAGTACTTACTCATTGTAAGTATTTTAATCTCAGTCTGGTAACTTCCATGGACTCTGTAATATATCACTCAGATCCATGTTCAAGACCAGAGAGCTTGTTCCCCAGTGATGAAGAGTGATGCTTATAGACAGTACAATAATCATCTCTCATTAGGAGATAATTGGCTAGAGATATTTGCCTTCCCCAAGTTCACACTACTCAGGCAGTCTGTACTAATGGCTCCTCAATGCAGAGATACTCAGTCCAATCTATTCACAGCACAGCTTCACCCTCTAACCAATCCTGTTCTCTTTCCTTCCCCTTCACAGGTGTGGACCTCAAGAACACTGTATGATAAACCTCAAGCTCACTAATTTCATCTTTCATGGTCTACCTCACACAGAACAAACCTGACTGAGTGATCCTTATTAAATAGCAATCCTTGCTTATGTTGTCCAATTCTTTGGCCAAAAGTTAAAATATGTTGACTTTTTTCTTATAATTTCAGCTTTGACATCTTGCTGCAGTAAAAACCATCTTTGGTTAGCTTGAATATTTTGATTTCATATTTAAGTCTTTTATTTACTTAGAGTTAATTGTTAATTTTTATAACAATATATGCTAGATGTACAATCTCACTTTTCTATATGTGGCAAATTAAGTTTCTAGTTTCACCTATAGTTATGTGATATATCCTTTATCATTTAACAAGTAATCTGCTTTCTTATTTTTCTGTTCCTTCAGTTAAGGGGTCTGTCCCTATTATTTGGTGCTGTATCTGTCTTAATATATAATAGGGTGAGATTTCTTTCCTTATACTCTTTGATAGTGACTTTAATGATTCATAAAAATATATATTTTCATATAAACTTTGGAATTAATTTGTCAAGTTTTCCCAAAATCTAGCTGGGATGTTGAATGGAATAACAGTGAATTTACAAATTAAACTATGGGCAATTAAAATCTTTCAGTTTTTATTCACTATGTTCATCAGCATATGAGATCTCTCCATTCATTTGGATCTGCTTTGAATCTTTTTATAGAAATTTTAAAATATTCTACATAATCTCAGACAATTTTGCTACATTAATTTCTACACAATTCATGGTTTTTGCTGTTATCACGAATGACATCTATATTCCATTTCATTTTCTGATTACTTATTGCCAATGAAGAGAAGTTATTGAATATATTTGAAGAATGGTTTACTGAGTGGGAAGATAAGGTTGAAGAAGCTTCTCAGAAGTCATCAATAGAGAATAAAGAGATAAAAAGAAAGAAAACAAAGTCAAAATATATGGAAATTGCAGTACTCATCTAGGAGATAGTATATTTGAAGAAAATGATTGTTTAAATTAATGAAAGATATAAGATTTTAGATTATAAAGGCACATAAAGAACTAAACAGGAGAGACTGAGGAGAAACCCTTCATTTAGATATGACAATGGTTTTTAAGGTTCTTGAAGACAAAGGATAGCATATTTTTCAAAGATTAAAATAAGATTGATGACAAGAAAACTAAAATCTAAAACCTATTACTCTTGAAAACCCCGCTGCTGAAAGTAAAGTTTTTAAGGAAAACATTTAAACCTGTTATTTCATTGAACTAAGTTATCATTTCAATGTTTGAGCAGAAATAGCACATTAATTATCAGAGAGTATTATAACAAGAAGGATAGTTTTAAAGAATTCTTAGAGGCCTAACTTTTAAAATAAAAGAATTTATATTATAAGCAGAAAATAATGAGAGGGAAAATATGTAAGAAACACAGAATTTGTTGATGTTCAAATAAGTAATAATTTAAATATTTATAGGAACAGAAAAATTCAAAACTAAAACTTCAGATGACCCCAATGTTAAGAAAGTTGTTGAGAGAAAGAGGGAAGTGGAGACAGAGTTGTTTCAATACTTTATCCTGATCAGAAGGGAAACATAATTATTCATATGATACTGATAGGGAAAGAAACAAAATATTAATCTGTTTTGTTCCCCAACATTTAGAACATCAAGCAACATTTAGTCAATGGTCAATAAATGCTGGTTGGATGAATCTTAATACATTAATAAGGACCATCAAAATAACAAAAATAGCATGCATTAATGTTCAATTCATAAGAAACATGTTATTAAAATCAGGGAAATGGAAAACATAAAACAAAAATTATAGCAGGGAGAAAACAAAGTAAGAGAACAGAAGCTGGGTGCGGTGGCACATGCCTGTAATCCTAGCAGTTTGGGAGGTGGAGGCAAGAGGATTGCAAGTTTGAGACCAGAGGCAGTCTGTGTAACTTAGCAAGACCTGTCTCAAAATAAGCAAAAAACTGGGCTGGGGGTGCAGCTCAGTGGTACAGCACTTGCAAAATGTACAAGTGCAAAACCCTGGGTTTAAACCCCAGTACTGAAAAAAAAAAAGACAGGAACAATTTCTAATCAATAGTCATAAGAATCTATGATCAAACTTGCTAATTGCAATAGGTAAAACCTACCAACCAAAAGATAAAGACATACCTGGCATGTTGGCTCATGCCTGTAATCCCAGCAATTTGGAGGGACAGGGGCAGCCTGCATAATTTAGTGAGATTCTGTCTCAAGATAAAAATAAAAAATGGGCTGGGGTACAGCCCAGTTGTATAGCACTTGTAATGTATGTGTGCGGCCTTAGGTTCAATCCCTACATACAAAAAAAAAAAAATACTCTTGAATCATATTAAGAAGAAAAGTTAACAGCCAGCCCAATGCTCCATGCCTTTAAACCCAGACTCGGAAAGAGCATTTACAGAGCATAGGTGGGACCCTGAGTTCAACCCTCATTGATGAAAGAAAAAAAATATTTAATAAGGTTGTCTAAAAGATAGTCATTGGAAACACATACATGCTGGACACTGGAGCATGCCTGTAATTCCAGAGACTCAGAAGAGGAGGCAGGAGGATCATGAGCTTCAGGCCAGAGGCAGCCTGCTACTTACCTAGATCCTGTCCCAAAATAAAAAGTAATAATAATGAAGGGAGGCTGGGATACAGATCGTGGGTATGGCTCAGCAGTGGAACACTTGCCTAGCATATGTGAAGCCCTGGGTTCAACCCCTCAGTACTGAAAAAGAAAAAAAATGCACCCAAGATAAGATGAATAAAAATTAGTAATGATGGCTGGGACAAATATATCTGTAAAATACCAATTGAAATTTTAATAACATAAAAGAGTAATGGTTAAAGTGAGAACCATAATCAAAGGGGTACATTAGGTATTTATTTTTAATGTAACACTTAAACCTGTAGCCCAAAGTATAACCTCAAACTACAAAAAATAAGAAGTGATATCATCATAGAGAGACATAGTAAAGAAATTTATTTTATAAAAATGGATATGTTAACTTTTTGTAAGTATAACAAAATACCTGAAACAACTAACTTATAGAGAGAAAAGTTTAAAGCACAGTTCCTGAGATTCTAGTCCAAAATTGGATGGACCCATGATTTGGACCTTTGATAGGGGTTGCGTCCAGACAGTAATGGCAGGGAACACATGACAAGCAAACTGCTCATCTCTTGGCCAGGAAGAAAAGAAAGAAAAATGAAGAAGCTAGTTTCCCACAGTCACCTCTGAGAGTATGTCCCCAATGAGGCATGGACCTCCTTCTAGGCCTGACTTTTAAAGGTTCCACCACTTCCCAATACCACCTTAGAGGGGACCAAGTTTTTAACACATGGATTTTTGAGGGACATTTAACATCCAAACTATGGGAATGATGTGTGGAGAATAATAAAAGCAGTGAATATATCAATGGCATGGCTAATACTTTGACCATATACACATCCCTAGAACTCTGAAACAAATGAACATAGAATACAAGGATGCATAAAACATCAGGACACATAAAACTTGAATGAATGATGATGATATTTGTCCCAAAAGAAGTTTTAAAAATTCAAATAATTAATATGTGATTTATATTCTACAGCTAAAATGATATAAAATTAGGTTAGAGGCAGCCTGCACAACTTAACAAGATCCTAATTAGACACCAAATCCTGAAAATTCAAATGAAATTGATAAGTTCTAGAAAAGGCTATCAGATAACTTTGGTCTAAGAAAAAACTTAAAAATGTAAAAACATGAAAACTTAAAATAATTATTTATCTCTTCACCCCTAAAACAAGGCTCGATAGTTGTAAGTATGAGTTCTGTTCAGTTTCAACAGATAAATATCTTATATAGTAATTTTCCTCAAAGAAGTTTAAAAGAAAGGAAAGCTGAACAGTTTATTTTTATTTATTTATTTATTTTTCATTCATTCATTCACTTATTCATTTATGTGGTCCTTAGAGGTTGAACCCAGGGCCTTGCACATACTTTGCAAGTGCTCTACCATTTGAGTTGTACCTCCAGCTCATGTTTTACTTTTTTTTTTTTTTTGAGGCAGTCTTGCTAAGTTGCCATAGGCTGCATCTGGCCTTAAATCTGAATTCTTTCTGCCTCAGCCTCCTGAGTCACTGGGATTACATACATGCACCATGGCACCCAGAAACAATTTGTTTTATGAGGTTAATAAAATCTGATAGCCGAATTTCTTAATAACAGTGCAACAGAGCTAAGTTGTTGGTTAATGTCATTCATCAACATATAAGTAAGTATTTGTATATAACAAATCCAACTGAAGCCAGGTGCAGTGGCATATTCCTTTAATTCTGGAAACTTGGGAGGCAGAAGCAGGAGGATCCCAAGTTTCAGACCAGAGGCAGACAATGTAATTTAGTGAGATCCTTCTCAAAATACAAAGTAAAAAATGGGCTTGGGATATGACTCAGTCAGTGGTTGAGCGCTTACAAAAAACATGTGTGAAACCAAAAAATAACAACAAAACAATAACAAAAAAAAAAATCCAACAGTGCCTTAAAATAAACTGTGGTTAAGTAAAGTTAACCTAATATACTTGGAAATTTGTTGTTGCTGTTAGGTGCTTTAGAGTCAATGTCCCACTCATAGTGACCCTATGTACAATAGGTGAAACACTGTAGTCATGCTTCTCTGTTATTCATAGAGTTCTCAATGGCTGACTGTTTTTTGGGAGTGGGTTGCAGGTTCTTCTCCCAAGCCTACAGCATCTGGTGTTCCCAGACAGTCTCCTGTCTAAGTACTAACCAGGTCCAACCCTGCTTAGCTTCCAAGATCTGATAGTATTGGATACCACAGTGGTACTGCTTGCTGCAGGCTGGAAATCTACTACTGAATAGTTGCCTCATTCAATGAGCAAAGAAGAAGAAAAAAAAAAACATTTGATTTTTTCAACTCATGGTAAAATAGCATTCAATAAAATGTACCACACAATTAAGATAGCAATCTTAGCAAATGAGAAAACAGAAAGGCATTTCTTTAACAACCAAAAAAGGAAGGGTGTTGTATTTGTCAACTGTTGTCACTGTTGCAGAGAAACCAACCCAAATAAATTTATGGAGGAACAGATTTACTGGAAGCTCACAATTAGTAGAACAGTTCATAAAGACAGTGGGGCAGATGTGGCAGTGTGAGTCAAGGCATGGCAAAAGAACTTAAATCTTTGTGAGCAGTAAGCAGAGAGGGGGGAGGGAGCGCACGAGAGAGCAGAGGCACAGATCTGGGATAAAAACTTCCAGGGTGCCCTCCCCACCCCCAAGTGATGTACTTCCACCAAATTAGTCCTGCCTCCCAAACTTCCATAACCTCCCCAGACAGCACCTGCAACTGAAAACCAAACATGACTTTTGGGGGACATTTTACATCCAAACCATAACAAGTGTCCACTTTTTATTTAGTGCAGATGTTTTGATTCATGCTCTTCTAGTTGAGTCAGGACAAAGATAGCTGCAGTTACTACTATTGCTCAGTGCACATCTGACATCCTGGCCAAGACATTAAAGTGTGGAAATAACAAGAAATAAGTATAATATGGGAAACAGGTGAAAATATCATGACATGAATATTCTAATGAAATGCCCAAGAAAGTTTATAAACAAATGACTAGACTCAATATGAAATTTAGTCACTTTAAGTGCTGAAGGAATAATGTAATAAACAATCATATAACCATTACCCCAAAAATGAAAAGTGCTATCATTTTGTCATTTTTATTTTCAATAAAAAGACTACATTTACAAACTTCATTGTAATATTTTATATAAGTAAAAACAATATGAAGCAATCTTACACATTAAAAAACTGAAGCTAAAAGAGCAAAAATCACCTTATCTAGCTTTATAAAAATTTCAGCTAACTAAATCCAGTATTCCCCCAAATCCTACTAGAATAATTAATGCACAGTATCTCAGCCACATATATATGTATATATATACACATATATATAATCTTGTGTGCATATAAATTTCTAATGCTCAGAACTTACAAGTAGTCTTACCTTAAAATAGGGAAGAATTGACCTATTAAGAAAGACTAGTTAAAGGCAAGTATTGAATGGACACAAATGGGATATAGGTATGCCTTACCTGAGAAAAAACTTTGCTTGAAGAAGCTGATTCATAGTATTAAAAGATCAAAATTGAAAAACATTAAAGTTCCCTATCCCTACCCTCGGCCATGGTTTTGAGATCTCCAAAATGTTATGTATCTTGAATACAATTTCATATAAAAACTTAAATTTTTGTATCCTTTCAAAAATGTAGCCAGCCATTCTAAATATTTAAAATATATAAATAAGAGAAAATGGACAGTGTAGACCAGTGTTATCCAATGACAACATAATGTTAACTATAAATGTGAGCTGCAAGTGTAATTTTAATTTTTCTAGTACCTACATTAAAAATTAAAAGAAACAAAATTTACTTTCATAATACATTTAACCCAATATATCAAAATATTAGCATTTTAGTCTATAATAACAGAAAAATTACCATCAAGACATTTGACTCTTGTTAAAAATAAATGATTTTAGCATTATACATTGTTTTATTGCTATTTTAAGTTGAAGTTGGTTCTTACAATGATGCAAAATGAGCTATAAAATCTTGATTTTGCAGTACAAAATGGTAATATTACTTTGTTTACAACTGTAGATACAAGTCAGCAATAAAGCATCATCTCAAAATTTGGACTCAACATGCAAAAAAAATTAGACTGTTTTCAAACTGGTTGAATATCTGAAAGAGAAGGTACTAAGATATCTGAAAAGGAATTCAAATGGGACCTGATGAAGCATCTTAAAATGACACATGTCACAAGTACTTTTGGTTATTCAGTCTTTCTTTTTCTTTTCTTTTTTTGTGGCTCAAACTTTCACAAATTTATTATCTTACTTTCTCCCAAAGTACCTTCCACATGCATGTAACAGAATTTGGCTACTACATTTCTAGTCATGGCTACCCCTTATAGATCAGCTTGTTAAACACAGTCCCAAATGGTTTGGTAGTGCTGTGTACCTTCTGGAGATAGTAGGGGAGAGTCCATTTCCTGGCTTTGTCAAATTTGTAGAGGCTACCATGTTCTTTGGCCCATGGCCTCATGTCACTCTAACCTCTTCTCTTTCACATGCCCTTCTCTCTCTCTCCTCCATTGTCACATCACTTTCTCTGACTTTGACTTCCTACCTTTTTTTTCTTTTTTCCCTTTGTTGATAAATGTTGGTGGAGTACAGAGTAATACAGTATTTGCATTTTCTAATATTCAACTGTTACATCAAGTTTTGGCTACATTTTCATCAACTTACAAAGTTTATGGAATCTTTTGAGTAATGTGCAGTAAAACTCGTATACATATATGGGTTATACTCCCCTATTTTTCTCATGTACTCCTGAAGTTGCATCATTTACATTGAGATTATCCTCACCCCCTTTATCCCTTTACAGTTTCTCCTCCCCTTCCCACCTTCTACCACTTTTGCTTCTCTTTGCTAGTCCCCTCCCTCCTTCTTTCTACTCTTTATATTTTCTCTTCTTTGCCAAGTTTAATTGTGCATTTTTACATATCTACTTATGTATGTTTTTTCTTCCTTTAATTAAGATTCATCTCCTACATATGAGTGAGAACATAATGTATTTCTCTTTTTGAGCCTGTGTTCGTTCACTTAAGATTATATTCTCCAGTTCCATCCATTTTGCTGCAAATGACATTATTTAATTCCTTTTTATTGCTGAGTAATTTTCCATTATGTATATGTTCTACAATTTTTTTATCCATTCTTCTGTTTGGCAACTTGGTTTTTTCCATATCCTTGCTCTGGTGAAGAGTACTGCATTAAATGTAGAGATGCAGGTGTCTCTGTGGTTTGATGACTTGTTTCCCTTTGGATATATTCCCAGGAGTGGCATAGCTGGATTGTATGGCTTTGTAAAGCTGGTATGCATTGTACACTTACAAAGCCATCAGTTCATACTATCCATGTTTCAAGTGCTCAATTAGCTACACATAGCTAGTGGCTACTATATTGGATAGCACAGGTCTGAAAAATGCATTGATTAATATAATGCGTGGATTACAGTATGCAAATATGATCAGAGCAAGTACCAACATTTAGGAGCTTCTAGGATTGTGTTAAGCACATTGCATGGATGATCTGTTCTAATGCACAATGGAGTTAACATTGCTATTACTTATGTTATCCTCGTTATATATTTGAGAAATTTGAGATTCAAAATATATGCTGATGGACCACAGGTAAAAAGGGACAGAGCAGAGAACTGACCCAGGTTATTCATACTTTTACTTGCTTTATTCTGGCTTTAGAGTAAATGATGGTTGGCCATACTACAGTGGTGGCCATATAGGGGAAATAAGTGGACCAGTTTGAGAAGTACTCAACAGACAATAGCACCAGGGTTTAGTGATGTGTCATAGGCAAAGTTTCAGGGGCAGTGAAATAGTAAGGATGATGCCTAGGTTTTTGGCTTGTGCAGATAGATTATGTGACTGTTGCTGAGGTAAGGTATGCTGGAGGGAGTCAAGATTTGATAATGGATACTAAATATTCCATGTTCCTGATTCTGAACATTCTTCCATCATGTTATTTATATTAAGAGTGCTAAGAAATGTGATTTAAAAAATGTTCCTTCACTTTCACTGGCTACTCAACTGACAAAGAAAAGGAGATAAATAACAGGAATTAAAATAAAAGAAATCACCCTTAATGACTCTTTTTCATGACTAGGAAGAAAAATTGTAAAAATGAGAAAGTAATTAATAATTTATTTGGACTCAAACTTTTTTAGATAAACCCTACATATATAATTTGCAGGAAAAAAAATAGAAAACTTAGAATTGTTACCTGATATAAAATTTAGGAGATAAAAGCCAAGGAATTCATCAATGAATGGATTAAAACTAATACCACTTAGATATTTATCTACTTTACCACATTTTCACAGCTGAATTTTAGCTTGAAATTCTTTCAGAAATTAGAAGGCCCAGGTTCAGGAGGCTTAATAAGAGTTTTTGTTGTATTTATGATCTGTTTGGATGACAACTCCCATTAACACTCTGAATCAGAGATAGAGACACTAGTTTATCCCAGTGTTATTATAAAAGCAATTTTTAAGCCTTTCTGCAGTTTCTTCTCCTTGGCCACTTCATTTTAATTGAAGGTTCTTGTGATTCATTTCTCCATAAATTTGAATCCCTCAAAAATGAGATTGAATTATAATCTTCACATTTGTCCTAGAAGGTAAGGGAAATCAAATTCCCAAGTCTGAAAACATGTAAAGGAGAAAATGTGGGAAAGAGGACTTGAGAGATTTCTGGAGCATGAAAAGTTTTACAATATCTACCATAGAGAATACCATGGGGAGGTAACCCAGCACAGTTAAAAGAACTGTCAAGCTGTTCTCAGGGTTGAAATGTACACGGATAAGAAGAAGAAAGAGAGGGAGATAATCAACTAAACACAAGCCTCAAAACTTAAAGAGTACAATGAAGAAAGTCCCACGTGTAGTGATTGACAGGAGATGATAGATCTTCAAAGGTCAGGCAATCCTCATTTTCTCTGAAGGTATAACATTATGTCATTTCAGAAAAACTGAATAAAAGCCTCCTTTTAGCAAAAACTGCCCAGAGAAGAGATTGCCTCTAGATTAATATTTAACTAAAATAATTCATGCATTTTTAGCCCCCAGTTTATTCCTAACTCCTTTATTTTTTTTCTCAGTATTGAGGGAGACTGAACTGAGGGCCTTGCACATACTACGCAAGTGCTCTACCACTGAACTGCATCTCAAGCCCATTTTTTATTTTTTATTTTTGAGACGGGGTCTCACTATATTCCACAGGCTGCCTCTGGTTTTGAGATTCAGATCTTCCTGCCTCCACCTCCCAAGTCACTGGGATTATAGGTGTGCACCATGGCACCCAGCTATTCTTTACTTATTAGGACACTGATCTTTGTACTGAAATTCAGTCCAAAAAGGAACAACTATTTTAATGCAGGAATAACATAAAGAGTGACAAGAAGTGGACAGCGAGGCATCATAGGAACACTTCTCAAATTCCTATGTGTTGCTTGAAACTTCTATGCTATCTACTGAACCACAGTGGGTATTAACTGCAATGGTCTAAAAAATTAAAATCATTAAAGTGGTGCTTTTGAAAATTACATGTGAAGCCAGGCACGGTGGCCCACACCTGTAATCCCAGTCCTCAAGAAGCAAAGGTAGAAAGATCGATGTAAGTAGAGGCCAACCTTGTCTTATAGCAAATTCCAGGCCAGCCTGAGCTATACTGTGAGACCCCATCTCAAAATACAAAAAAAAAAAAAAAACCAAAAGAACAACAAAAACACCAAAAAATAAAAATGAAGTAAAATTACTTGTGATAAGTATATATAATGGAGTGAGACCTCCTCTTAGGTTCTTTATAATAGCCCGATATGAATTGAAAGATGTGTAAACCCAAGCTGGGACAGTGATAATTAAAGATATGTTAGTTAAGAATAAAGAAATCTTAAAAGAATATTTATTTATTCCTTTGGGTCAGGAAGACCCAAATTAATATGGACATTAAGAATATAACAGGAAAATATTCCTAAGCATTCAGAACCCAGTTCATGGAATTTACCAGCTCCTTTCCTTGTCTCATATGTCTTTCTAAGTATGGTGTCTCATTATTAAGCTCACTTCCATATCTTTTCACTTCCTACTCCCATGATCACAATATCCCAACACCTGTAGTAATATTTAGCTGGTGTTTGTAATGTCAGGATTAAATTTAAAGAGAGAAGTTAGAGATACAGTTTTGGGACTCATTTACATGATGATGTTAGGCTCTTAATGAATTAGAAAAGAGGGGATAAGTGCACAGAACAAAGGAAGAAAGTCAAAGATGAATATTTGAAGAACATCTGTATTCTGTGACACTGAAGATCTAGTAAAGGAGAGAGAGAGAGAGAGAGAGAGAGAGAGAGAGAGAGAAGCAGTATCAAAGATTCACCAGAATTCCCAGCATATTCCAGTATCAAAGAAACATGATCACGTCCAAAAATGTGATGGAATTATACAAACTTTGGTTTCTGAGAATTCAAGAGAGATGAACCCTGAAAAAAACTGTTGGCAACTTTTGATAAATTAGTTTTATTGGTGTGTTGTGGGAGAAAACCACAAAGGAAAGTGTTGAGGATCAATGTTGTTGTTGTCAGGTGCTGCCGAGTTTAGTAAATAATTTAAGACATTTGCTTGATATTTTGTAAAAAATTCATACAGCAGTGGTAAAAACCTTATTAACCACATTAATGCACTCTTTTATCACAGGAAATATTTTGAAACCCTTCTTATAACATTGGTCAGGAAACAGTGTTCTATTTTATTGCTATTCATCTATTGTGTTGTTGTTGTTGTCAGGTGCCATCGAGTCGGTATCCGACTCACAGCGACCCTGAGTATAACAGGTGAAACACTATTGTCGGGTTTTCAATGGCGATTGATTTTTGGGAATGAGTTGCAGGGTCCTTCTCCCAAGCCTACAGCACCTGGTGTTCCCAGGTGGTCTCCCATCTAAGTACTAACCAGGCCCCACCCTGCTTAGCTTCTGAGATCTGACAGGATCAGATGCCACAGGGATACCACTACAGACTCATCTATTGTACAAGTTAACAAGTACAAACTTTGCCTTAAATTTTCTCATCTGAATTTTTCTGCTAATTACCTAATTGAAGTGACACTAAGATGATGTTTATGTACAATTGAGACAATGGTATTCAAAGTGTTTTCATTAAATTTATAAGTAAATGTGCTTTTACAATATCATGAAACTTTTATATGAATATTAACTAATCAAAAATCCCCAATCAGTTATTGAGAACAGATTTTATTTTAGAAAATATTTTCATTAGTAGGTTACTATCAAAAAGTATTCTCATGATATTCATGTAAGACATATTTTATGCTTACAAGGATCTCATACTTAGAACATCAAGTCAGGTTCAGAGATATATGTTATTACTACAAGAATGAGTTTGTCTGCATTCCTCAGTCCGTGGGGTTAGTATTAATATCCTAACATAAACTCTGTTTTACCTTCAGTAGATTATGTGAGAATGCCTTACCTAAGAATTTATCAGCCTTATTGTAAAAATTATATTCTTAGGCCTTTGGTAGGACTCTGTTGCCAAAAATGACTACAAAATCTAATGGTTCTATTCCTTGGAGGGGTGGTTGTAATGACCCATATGTCTCCTATCCACAGAAAAGAATCTGGGCTTTGGTTAGGAGCAGGAAGATGTACTAAATGTGTATGGATAGCTCTACAATATTTAACATTATAATATACACTAGAGTAGTTTCCCCACTGTGAAGAGAGTATTCAAGGCAAGTTGTACCATTTTGAGGAAATAAATCTTTAAAAAATATTACTGGACTGTTTATTACTGAGGATAAATATTTGTCCTCAGATCATAATTCTGAGTGGGTATGTGAATATATCTAGGAATGTGTATGTGTGTGTGTATGTGTCATGACTTTGAGTTTGGTAACAGTTTCTCAGATATGATGTCAAATGCACAATAAATTAAAGAAAAAGTAGATGAATGTGAGTTCATCAAAATTAAAATGCTTGTGCTCAAAGAAACCTATCAAGAAAATGAAAAGATAATCCATAGTAGGAAAGAGAATATTTGAATAACACACTTGTTCTGGATATTAATCCAATTAATATCCAAAATATAGAAAGTACTCTTACAGTTTCACAGTAAAAAGACAAATAGGGGTTGGGCTATAGCTCACAGACCCTGGGTTGGATCCTCAACACCCCCACCAGAAAAATACAAATAAAATAGTTTTAAGTAATAGACAAAAAATTATTGGCATTGCACCAAAGTTACACAAATGGCAATGAACCACAAAAACCTGCTTGGTTAGGGAAATGTAATGCCAAAACATGAGATAACACTTCCTGAGATGTGGACAAATTGGAGCCCTCATACACAATTCCTGTGTGCTTCATTAATTTATTAAAGTCCTTGGCAGCTTCCTGTTCATTTCTGGGGCCAATTGGTCATTTAGGGAAGTTATTTAAAGGTTGATAATGGTTTTTAAGAGCCAAGAAGAATGTACTTCCATTTACTTGTGCTTGAAATATCCTAAAACACACAGACACACACACACCACAAATATGCATAGTTATTCCATAAACTTCCATCACTCATTTCATCTAATTCTTTGTCTTTCTAGATAAGCTCTTAGCAAAATTAATATGGTAAATTCCATTTTCTTTCTTACTGGACTTGTTTTGAGGGAATGGGGATAGGAGGAGAGAGTGGAAGAATACTTTTTTCTTTGCATATACACTCTTGGAATGATTTTAGAACTTTCACCTGCATTGTAAGAACCTTATCTAGGTGATGGGATACATGACACCAGCTGTAGATAGGTGGGTACAAAAAGTACTGAAAGAACTTAAATATATACATTTTCTGCTTATAAAACAGGGGATAGCTCTGGGAAGCCAGTGAATACCATTGAAGGTATTTCATACCAAGGATGGAACATGGACTGGATGTCCCCTTAATATTCGTAAGTTGAAACTCTAGGCCCAATGTGGCAGTATTCCCAGGTAGGGCCATAGGTCATGACAGTGGAGTCCTCAGGTCATTAGTGTCTTTGTAAGAAGACATATGAGTGCTCTTGCCCTCTCTGCCCTGGTAGGACTCAAAGAGAATATGAGCATCTGCAAACCAAGAAGAATACCCTCAACAGACGCCAAGCATACTGGCGTCTTGATCTTGGCCTGTTTTTGAGTTTCCAGAAGTGTAAGAAATAGATGTTGTTTAAGCTATCCAGTCTATTCTATTCTATTATGGTATCATGAACTGCTGAAAACAGAATAGGAAAGAAAAATGGAGGTGATGGTGAAAGGATACTCAAGAGAAAGTAACTGCAAAAATAGTATTATTTTGCCTTTACACACCTTACTCTTTTTAGTGCTATGGAATTGCACAGCAGTGTATATGTAATCTGCATTTTATTTGCTTTTAAATTCAGTAGTTTAAAAAGCATGTAAGGCTTTATAGGAAAGAGAACTTCTTTCCCTCAGTGTATATTAAGTGTAAGCATATATAACATTTGGGAGTGTGGTGTCATTTTTGACTGCTAAGGTTCTACTCTGTCATACAGAGTTCCAAGAGTAATACACTAACTACATTACTCTGCTAATCTTAGCCTTTGATTTGTATAAGTGTGTGTCAAGGGTATTACCTTAATATTGGTTTAGTGTAGATGAAAATGTTGTTGTTGTTAGGTGCCTTCGAGTCGAGTTCGACTCATAGCGAACCTATGTACAGCAGATCGAAACACTTGCCAATTCTGTGCCAGGCAAATGATCTTATTTATGTTTAAGCCCATTGATGCAGACACAGTGTCAATCCATCCGGTGGAGGGTTTTCCTCTTTTGCGTTGACCTGTCACTCTCCCAAACATGATGTCCTTCTCCAAGGACTGATCTCTCCTGACTACATGTCCAAAATATGTAAGATGCAGTTTGGCCATTTTTGCTTCCAAGGAGCACTCTGGTTGCACTTCTTCTAGGACAGATTTATTGGTTCTTTTGGCAGTCCATGGTATATTCAATAGACGTCTCCAGCACCACAATTCAAAAGCATCAATTCTTTTTCTGTCTCCTTTGTTCAATGTCCAGCTTTCACAACCATATGATGTGACTGAAAATACCATGGCATGAGTCAGACTCACCTTTGTCTTCAATGTGACATCTTCGCTTTTCAATACTCTAAAGAGATCTTTTGCCACAGCTTTTCCTACAGCAATGCATGTTTTGGTTTCTTGACTGCTGCTTCCACAGGTGTTGATTACAGAGCCAAGCAAAGCAAAATCTTGGACAACCTCAATCTTTTCTCCATTTTTTGTGAAGTTTCACGCTGACGAGTCATAACGATTTTTATTTTGTTGATATTTAGTTTTAACCCATATTGAAGGCTATGATCTTTGATCTTCATTGGTAAATGTTTAAATCCTCTTCACTTTCAGCAAGCAGAGTTGTGTCATCTGCATAACGCAGGTTGTTAATGAGTCTTCCTCAAATCTTGATGCCTCATTCTTCCTCATAAAGTCCAGCTTCTCGGATTATTTGCTCAGTGTATAAATTGAAGAGATAGGGTGAAAGCATACAGCCCTGACACACACCTTGATCAACTTTAAACCATGCAGTGTTTCCTTGTTCTATTCGAACAACTGCCTCCTGGTTCATGTACAGATTTCTCATGAGCACAATTAGGTGCTCTGGTAGTCCCATTTTCCAAAGTGTTATCCATAATTTGTTATGATTCACACAATCAAATGCTTTTGCATAGTCAATAAAACATAGATAGACATCTTTCTGATATTCTCTGCTTTCAGCTAATGTCCATCTGACATCACCAATGATGTCCCCTGGTTCCCTGCCCTCTTCTGAATCCCGCTTGATTTTCTGGTAATTCCCTGTCTATATACTGCTGCAGTCACTTCTGAATGATCTTTAGTAGAATTTTGCTGGTGTGCGATATTAATGATATTGTGTGATAGTTTGCACATTCAGTTGGATCCCCTTTTTTGGAAATAGGCACAAATATAGATCTCTTCCAGTAAGTTGGCCAAGTAGCTGTTTTCCAAACTTACGGCACAAACATATAAACACCTCCAGTGCTGCATCTGTTTGTTGAAACATCTCTATTGGTATCCCATCAATTCCTGGAGCCCTGTATTTCACCAGTTCTTTCAATGCAGCTTCCACTTCGTCCTTCAAAACCATTGGTCCTCTTCATATGCAACCTCTTGGAATGGTTGGTCGTTTACCAATTCTTTCTTGTATAATGACTCTGTATATTCTTCCCATCTTCTTTTGATGTTTCCTGCATCATTTAATATTTTCCCTGTAGAATCTTTCACCACTGCCACTCAAAGCTTGAATTTTTTCTTCACTTCCTTAAGCTTGAGAAACACAGAGCGTGTTCTTCCCTTTTGGTTTTCTGCCTCCAGCTCCTTGGACATATCATTATAATATTTGTTTTTGTCCTCTCGAGATGCCTTCTGAAATCTTCTGTTTAGTTCCTTAACTTCATCATGTCTTCCTTTTACTTTGGCTGCTTGACGTTCAAGGGCAAGTTCTACTGTCTCTTTTGACATGTAATTTGGTCTTTTCTTTTTTTCTTGTCTTTTCAAGACCTTTTTGCTTCCTTCTTGAATATCTTTTATGTCATGCCACAACTCTTCTGGTCTCCTATCATTTGTGTCTAATGCATTAAACCTATTTTTGAGGTGGTCTCTGAACTCAGGTGTGATATGCTCAAGGTCATACCTTGCCACTCGTGTACTTGTTCTAATTTTCCTCAACTTCAGTTTGAACTTGCATATGAGAAGTTGATGGTCTGATCCACAGTCAGCACCTGGTCTTGTTTTGACATTTTGTATAGAGGTTTTCCATCGTCTCTTTCCACATCTATATTCAATTTGATTCCTGTATGTTCCATCTGGTGAAATCCATGTGTATAGTCTCCGTTTATGATGTTGAAAAATATATTTGTAATGAAAAGGTCAATGGTCTGACAAAATTCTGTCATGCTATCTCCAGATCTCCAGCTTTGTTTCTGTTACCAAAACCATATTTTCCAACTACTGAGCCTTCTTCTTTGTTTCCAACCTTTGCATTCCAGTCACCAGTGATTATCAGTATGTCTTGATTGCATGTTTGATCTAGTTCAGATTGCAGAAGCTGATAGAAGTCTTCCCTTTCTTCATTTGTGGCCTTAGTGGTAGGTGCATAAATTTGAATAATATTCATATTAACTGGCCTTCCTTATAGGCGTATGGATATTATTCTATCACTGACAACATTGTATTTCATGACAGATCTTGAAATGTCTTTTTTGATGATGAATGCAACCCCATTTCTCTTTAGTTTATCATTCCCAGCATAGTAGACCATATGATTGTCTGACTCAAAATGGCCTGTGCCAGTTCATTTTAGCTCACTGATGCCTAGAATGTCAATGTTTATGTGCTCCATTTCTCTTTTAACGATTTCTAATTTTCCTAGATTCATACTATGTACATTCCATGTTCTAATTATTTATGGATGTTTACAGTTGTTTCTCCTCATTTTGAGTCATGCCACATCAGCAAGTTGAGCACCCTGGTGTTTTACTCCATTTCCATCATCACGGTAGACTCTGCTTGGAGGAGGCAACTCTTCCCCAGTAGTCTTTTGAGTGCCTTCCAACCTGGGGGCCTCATTTTCCAGCACTATATCTGACAGTGTTTCTTTGCTATTCATATGGTTTTCAATGGCTAGTTGTTTTGGGAGTGGCTCCCCAGGTCCTACCCCCTAGTCTGTCTTAGTCTGGAAGCTCAGCTGAAAACCTGTCCACCATGGGTAACCTTGCTCATATCTAAGTTTAAAGTGGCAGAGCTCTCAACCTCATCGCAACACACAAGCCCCCACAGTGCAGCAAACTGACAGACGTGTGGGGGTAGATCACAATATTTAGAACTAATAAATACCAACAATGTCAGCATAACTTTACATTCCTAAAGCCTTCAGGGGAAGAGTAAGAAAGGGAATAAAAGACATAAGAGATGATATACTGCATTCCAGTGGAATGTGTTGTCACTTCAGGAATTATTACTAAATAGAGGGATCATAATAGTATTTATTCATGTTTCTTTTTTATATTAGAGAAAAGTAAAATGATTATGAGTGAAAGCTTTTACTTATGAAAATTTTACCTAGCTTACTTATGTAAATCACTACATTTCTTTATTTCTTTATTTTAGTAGTACTTGGAGATAGAACTGAATGACTCACATAAACTTTGGAAATGCTGTACCACTCAACCACACCCCCAGCCCCGTTTTTTATTTTATATCTTGAGACAGCATCTCACTAAATTACACAGGCTGCCTCTGCCCTCAAGCCTGCAATCCTCCTGCCTCCACCTCCCAAGTCCTTGGGATTATAGGCATGATGTACCGTAGTCATTTCCACTCCACTTTTTAACATTAGTTTTTTTATATGAATATTTGACAACTCTCGTACTAGTTTTATTGATCCCAATTTTTCAAAAAAGCTAATCTGATTTTTGAAGATGATAGGTATATTTATTACCTGAAGATAGTGATGGTAACATGAATGTATCCCTCTGTCCAAACTTACCAAATTAGAGCTAATACATGTAGTCTTTGTATTCCAATTATACCTCAACAAGTGCAGGGAAAAATAGTACACAGCAAGTAGTTCCTGTATGCTAAGCATTATGCTAAAGCAAGGCACTTTGCATCTTTGCATGCATTAATTTAATGTTCAAATAAGAAACTATTTCCATGCTACTGTAGATAAGCTAAAAAATAAAATAAAAAAATTCTCAAAACCATACTAATTACTGGAAAAAACCGAGGGTTTGAAGTTGGCTCTGGTTGACTTCAGATTCACACACTTTTTTCCCAGTATAGTGTGAGGGTTGAATCCAGGGCCTCGCCCTCGAAGTAAGTGCTCTACCATTGAGCTTCGTCTACCACTGAGCATCATCTTCATGATACAGAGATACTTAAAATTGCCGGCATTCTGATTCTAGCTCTCCTCTCCCTGTCTAAAACTCTTCATTGGCTTCCCATTGTTTGAAAGATAAAAACTATATACTTTACATGGCCTAACACAGTATTACCAAACTTTTTGACACCAGGGACTGGTTTAATGGAAGACAGTTTTTTCCATGGACCAGGGAAAGAGGAGAGATGGTTGCAGGGTGATTCAGGCAATGGGGTAGTTGCTGTTAAGTGCCATTGAGTCAGGTTTTGCTCATAGTGTCCCTATGTACAATAGAATGAAACAGTCCTTACATTTAAGCCCATTGTTGCAATAATCAGTGTGTCAAGCCATCTAGTTTAGGGTCTTCTTTTTTTTTCATTGACCCACCATTCTCCCAAATATGATGTTCTTTTCCAGGGATTGATCTCTCCTGGCAGCATGTCCAAAAAATGTAAGATGCAGTCTAGCCATCCTTGCTTCCAAGGAGCACTCTGGTTGCACTTCAAGGATGGATCTGTTATTATTTTTGTCAGTCAATGGTATGTTCAATATTGGTCTCTAGCACCAAGCAATGGGGAGTGGCTGTAAGTACAGGTGAAGCTTCTCTTTTATTTGCTGGCTACTCACCTCCTGCTGTATGGCCCAATTCCTAACAGGCCACAACTTCATACTTGTTTGTGAACCTGGGGTTGGGGACCTCTAGCTTAAAGCCTATCCCTAACTCTGCAGCATTATTTCCCACTATGCCACTCTCATGCTTTATACTCCAGATACAATGCATTTTAACTCAATCTAGCAAGGCTTTCTCTTTCTATGAGACCTTTACAGCTGGTGCTTCTATTTTAAAAACTTCCTCTCTAGCTCCCTTTGCAGAGTTAATGTATACCTGTTCCTCAGACTTCAATTTTTTCATATTTTCAGGAAACCCAGCTATGACTTCATGGCTAGTTCAGCTACTCTTAATGTATTTTTCCCCACTATCTTTTCTGCTCATGATCATTTCCCTAGATCACTAAAGATTGCTTAAGAATCATTTTGGGACGTCCAGTTAAGATGGCTGAATGAATGCAACATTTGTGTGACCTACAAACACAAAAGAGACAGGACTGAGTTATTGTGGACTCTTATTCTGTGCAGAGATGTCCAGGAGAGCAGAGCCATGTAAACCACAGGGTGTGGATTATTCAACCATAGTAAGCAAGAAGTGAAGAAATCACCCATCGTTAACAGGCAAGTAGAATCGACTGCTACCACATGTCACATCAGAAGAAGATTTCTTTAACCCAGGAGAGATGGCAACCATACAGGGCCAACATCCAAGCAGGCTCTGGAGCCAAAGGAGAATGGGGACTCTTTGGTAGACTGTGTTCATTGACCTCCATGCATACAGAGGAGTTGGGATGCCATGCCCATGCTTGATGTGCTGCACCATAAAGGAGTATGTGCAAGTTCTTTGGGCCAATTGTAGACAACAAAGGTTTCTGAACACTTGCAGTGAGTGCATAATGGTAAGTGCATTCTAATGAGCCAGAAAGCTGCTCCGGTGCTTGGTAAGGGTGAGCCTACACCCAACAGCAACACTTGTAGAGGTTTCAATGGCTGATTGTTTCAGAATTGCTATGGGAGTGGATTGCCATGTCCTTCTCCCATTTTTGCAATCCTGGGGATCCAACCTGGGTCCCTAGAGATTACAGAGCAGCACCCTACCAACTGAAATAAACCCCAGCTCCAGTAATTGTGATGGCCTATACAAATTCCATTGGAAGACAATGAGTCAGTAGGCAGAACTTCCTGAGAAGACCCCAGTCTAAAGATTCCCAGAAGAGACTGGTGTGGATAGTGCTCTGTATTGTGGGGTTTCTTTCTTTCTTTGCTTTGTTTCTGTTTGCTTTTGTTTGTTTGGGGTTTTTTGGTTTGTCCTGTTATTTTCTCCCTTTCCCGCTTTTCAAATTTTATCCCTTTCAACCCTTTTCGCTTATCAAATCCAAACTATTTTCCCCTTTTAGTTCATTCTTAGTTATTTCATAGCAACACTTTCAATAATTTCCAAGTATATTTGTTCAAAAAAGGGAAAAAGGAATATAAAGAAAAAAGAACCTTTTGTTTATGTTGGTTTTACCTCTTATAAATTGTGAACAACCTTAAATGTATTTTTATTCAGTATATACACAGACTTAGAGGCTGGAGTTTGGCTCAGTTGGTAAAATGCTTGCTCTGTGCATTCTGAAGCCCTGGATTCAGTCCCTAGCACCCCCAAAATGAAAGATGGACTTGCAACCCATTCCCAAAACAATCCTGAAACAATCAGCCATTGAAAACTCCATGAATAGCAGAGAAGCACTGACATGTAACAGTTTTCAAGGGATGCAAACAAAGAGCCTTATATTTCTGAAGTCTAGAAGTCCAAAATCAAGAGAGTTGTCTAAATTAATTTTTATTTTGTGATAATTGTAAATTCACATATAGTTATAAGAAACAATATAGGTGGATCCTATATGCCTTTTGCCCACTTCCCCCTGTTGGTAACTTCTTGAAAAATTAAAGCAAAATGTAATCACCAGGATATAGACTTAGATTTAATCAAGGTGTAGGACATTTCCATTACCATGAGTATCCTTCATGTTGCCTGACTATAACCAC
Organism: Pedetes capensis; assembly: GCA_007922755.1. Lineage (NCBI taxonomy): Eukaryota > Metazoa > Chordata > Mammalia > Rodentia > Pedetidae > Pedetes > Pedetes capensis. The sequence continues at coordinate 63,085 of VMDO01003929.1, forward strand.
ATCCCTATGCTTCCCACTACTATGTTTCCTTTCACGCCTGGAAACCTCTAACTTGTTCTTCATTTATATAATTTCATTTCAATAATGATATATAAATGAGAAGATATAGTATATAGCCTTTCTAAATTGTCTTTTTTCACTCAACACAACTCTCTGGAGATATAGAAGTCGTGTATAGCAATAATTTATTCTTTTTAATTGTTGAGTAGTAGTGCATGGTATAGACATACCACAATTTATTTAAGTTGAAGCATATCTGATTGCATTCAATTTTTGCTTATTATCAATGAAGCTGATATAAGCATTTATGTGACCATAAATTTTAACTTCTCTGGGATAAATATCCAAGAATGCAGTTATGAATTGGGAGTTGCATGTTTAGTTCTTTAAGAAGCTACCAAACTGTTTTCCATAATAGCCTTATAACATTTTATTCTAGTTTCTCTAAATACTTATCAGTATATGGTGGTATCACTGATTGTTTAGCTATTCTAGTAGAGGGATAGTGGTATTTTTTTAACTGTGTTTCCATAATGACTCATAATAGAAATGATACCATCTCTCTACCTTGTTATGTGAAATGTCTACTCATATCATATTTTGACATGAAAGATGGAGATAAGAGAATAAGTTGTCTTTAAAATTCTTGAGCATTCCTTTTTCCCAATGTACAGTTACAAAAGCACATGACTGTAGGTCCATTCAGGAAGAGCTTGGAAGGTTTATAACTATTTATATGTGTCACAGTACCTCTTGTTGTTGTTAGGTGCCCTGGAGTTGGGTCTGACTCAGCAACCCTCAAAGTGTTTTTAATGGCTGATTATTTCAAGGTTGCTTCAGGAGTGGATTGCGACATCCTTCTCCCATTTTTTTTTTTTTTTTTTTTTTTGGCACTGGGGATTGAACCCAGGTCCTCAGAGAGCACAGAGTGGTACTCTACTAACTGAGCTAAATCCCACCCCTAACACTATTGTCTTGAGTCTCTGTTATTCATAGGATTTTCAATGTCTGGTTGTTTTTTGGGAATGGGTGCCAGGGTCCTTCTCCCAAGCCTACAGCACCTAGTGTTTCCAGGCAGTCTCCCATGCAAGTACTAACCAGGTCCAACCCTGCATAGCTTTGGAGATCTGATGGGATCTGATGCCACAGAGCTACAGCTGCAGGCCAGAGTACCTCACTTCTTTAATCAGTGAGTGAGTCCTAACACTGGCAAGAGAGATCATGACTTTATTGGGATAACTATCCTGATCCTGGAGATTGTCCATGTAATATTTTGATTTGAAAACTTGAGTAGTGTCCTCATTGGTTGTCCATCTAATTTTGACTTAGGGAAGCTATATTCTGTCAATCATTTCCAAAAACTTCTGCTGGTCATGCTTCCCTAGCCATTCCTCTGATCTTACCACTCTAATAATTGTATCCATCTGGCTTCTCTCTATTCTTGTGGCTTAAACTCTATTGTTTTGATATGTTTATAATAACTACTGCTATTTTTGGCCCCATTCTGTACTGTCATCTTCTGTCATTTTCCCTAGCCTCAAGGAGAGCCATGCTGGATTTTAAAATGATGTGGTGCCCCTCTCAGAAGCACATTCCTTATGGTTTGGGTAAATATTGTGAGCTTTCTATCTTTACATGTTATATGCATTCTATAACATCCTAGTACACTCACTTCTGTTAGTTTTTAAATACTATTTCCACCATCTGCTGTGTAATTTCGGCATTTTTATTTCACTTTATCTATAACACTAGCTTTCTATCCTTCTAGGAGCCATCCTAGTAGTGTGTTAGCATGATCTTTTTAGGTGTTTGACAAGGAGTTATATCCTACATTCTGGGAAAAGATCCACTGATCATTTCTTCCCATCCAACTTTATGTTCTGTTAGTGTTAATAAACCTCCCTCAAAATCTAATCCCATGTAGACTATGGTTCCCACTGGCCCCTGGTGATGAGTGAGTTCTGCAGGCCTTTGAAACTACAATTCCTGTCCTCTTTTATCATATCCAGTATGTTACCAGACAGGAGAGATGTCAAGGGATTTTCTTGTGCAGAAGCCTCTGTATCTTCTCTAAGGAAGGGAGATTTGCTGTCCTTTCTTAAAATGTGTGGATCACTTCTGCAGGTTCAGTAAATCAAGAGGAATTTGAGGACTAGAGGTTTCAGCAGCATAAACCTAAGGACTAGATGGCACTTAAAAACAACAATAAACATACTCATTTCATACATGAGAGTCTCATTCTTTCCTCAAAATGGCCTGGACCTTGGCCTAACATATATCTTCCTTAGTTTAGAAGTTAGTCCTTAATTTGAGGATTAAGTACAGGGTTGCATCCTTAGCTTTTTAAAGAAGGTAATACTTTCCTTATATACCATCAAAGATGCACTCAGGCTTTCATATTTAGTTTCTAGATGCTACTTAATCATGTTTAGCTGTATGTTATTTTAGGCACAGTGATCAGACTTATTTAAAGCCATTCAATATTGCAATATCACTATTTTTTAATTAAGACAGTATCTTGGTGTGTAGCCCAGGTTGACCCCAAACTTGCAATCCTCCTGCCTTAGCCTTCTGAGTACTGGGATTAGAGGTGTACACTACCATGCCAAAATTAATACCACTATTCTTATAATTATAATTTCCTTCGTATTTCTTAAATGACTTATACACTGTACAACCAACTAATGCATTCTTCTCCTTTGGAATGATATCCCAGCACATCACTGGTAACAGTTTTAACAATTGTTCTGCTGTTTTATGGTGGAGCTATCTGTACTCCACTTACAAATTGCCATGGGATAGAAAACAATACACTTTGAAATTCTCATCCAACTTTGGCTTTGTTGAACTACTTCTATTACTGTCCATGTTGAATTCCCAAGGAATCAAGGTTCTGGGATGGTGATAGTGTATAGGTAACTTATGTGAGTTTATGGAGATCTAGAGGGGAAGAGAAGGAAGCAGGATTTTTACAGAAGGAGATTGAACTTGAACTAATCTCAAGAGAACCTTCAGTTGACCTTCTGAGGAGGTGTGAAGATGGGTTGATCTTTCACAGAAACTCTGCCTTGGATTGCTACCTTCACCGGGAAAGGAGTTATGGCCTTGGGCAAGGTGCTTCTCTTCAGCCTTCTGATGAGACTTTCACATGAAACTTTATCTTTCAGATGCTCTCTTGGAATTTGTTCAACAAGATATCCAAGATATTATTCCATTTATTGCTGTTGTTAGGTGCCATCATAAGGGTGTATGTGTGTATGTATGCATATGTGTATATATACACACACAACTATATATATATATATATATATATATATATATATATATACACATATATATATATTCCTCATTTCTTTTGAATGTTGTACAGCACTATATTATGTACGTATACCAGAATTCAATCATTTCCACATATATACATGGAAGGGAATTGTGTGTGTGTGTATATAATGTTGCTAGATATTTATAATATCACTTCATAGACATTTTACCATTTTTCAATTCCAACAGAAAGTAATGACAGTGCCTGTTTATTCACAGTCTTACCAACACACTGTGTTAAACTTCAGATTTTCCACTCTGATATGTGAGAAATGGTATCTTCAGTGTAGCTTTAATTTGCATTTCTCTTATTATGAATGATACTGAGCATATTTTCATATGGGTAAGAGTCATTTACAATTTTAAATGTGTCTTCATAATTCTAACTCATTTTTCTACAGTTGTTAGTCTTTTAAGTGTCTTTTTCTTTTAGATGTTCTTCATACAGTGTATATAGTAATTCCTTGCTTGCAACATAATTGTAAATTACTTTCCTCAATTTTTTTTTTATGGCCCTCTAACTTGGCTTATGGTATATTTTGCTATGTAAAGTTTTATTTTATTTTTATGTAAACATGTGTCTATCTTTTCCCATATTCCCTCTCAATTTTGAGTTATGGTTTAGAATATTTCCTCACATCCGGTTTAGAGCAAAATTCATACATAATTATTTTTTGTAATCTGGATCCAAGATAAAAATCCCATATATGATTTTTCAGGTGCAAACACAGGCTATTGGGAACTTTTCCCTCATGGGAGTCCAAGGCCTTCTTCACCCCAGACCTAGTACCACAGGCTAAGGGAGCTGCCATCAAAGCCTCAGATTTTCAGCCGAAATGCCTCCATTTGGAGGCCTCTGTGGAACATGGCTTTCATGGCCTCAGGCTCCGCAGGTGCTTTGGCTGCTAATACCACTTATCAGAAAGACTTGCAGTTACATTTCTCCTCCCTGACCCATGTTCAGTCCTTTTCCATTTTCAGCACTTACTCTTCTCTCTCCCATGGGTCTTAGGACCACACAGAGAGGATTCTTCTCTCCACACTGATACATCAGATGCTCACCCTGGGAAAAATAAAACCCTGGGGAAACTGGTGCTTTTACCTGTTCACCTTCTTGCTTATAGTATCTCAATAAGCAAATAAAAACTTGATTGTTACTTTCATATTGGTTTGGTGTCCTAATTTACCCCCATAACACCTGGCAGCACAGTACTCTCCAGCTCAGTTATTGATAATTTTAGATACATATATTACTTCACTTTTTACTATCATATTTTGATCCATTGGTAATTTAGCCTGGTGGTGAGGAATGAATTCAATATTATCTTTTTCAATAAAACTGTCTTGTCACTTGATCATCAGTTATTTAAGAGAATGCCTTTTCTTACAGTTTTGAAATATAACTTTTAAACAAATCATTTATTAGTGCTATGTCTTCTGCCTGGAGGTACAATATATTACTTCCAATCACAATTTATTGATCAAAGCAAAATGTGATGAAGTCTATTGTCAGTAGAGTAGAAATAACAAATATTTGTAAACAATAAAATCTACCACACACTCCTATCCATCCTTCTCCATACAAATGTATTTTTCATCCAAAACAGCAAAGGAGGAAATCACTGTTAGTTTCTAGATATTTTTAGGGTTACCCAATGATAAATACTAGTGGTGATAAAAGTCACCCTCTTCTAGTTCTTGAATTTAGTGAGATTTCCTCTAGTGTTTTTTCATTAACCATAACTCTATATTTATCATCGAAATACATATATTTTATTTTTCTTATTTTTCTGAGTTCAATTTTGCCAAATTTCAAATCTTCCATACCTGTATTAATATGATGTTTCCCAAGATCTATTAAGAGGATGCATGATGTTAAACTTTTCTTAATTTTAAACCCTTCTATTTCTTATGTAATCTCTCACTAGGTCATGATTGATGGTAGCACTAATATGCTGTTGAGTACTTGTGAAGAATGAAGAACATATTTAAATTATCTGACACAGTGTCTGGCATAAAATTTCAAGCAATGTTTTGTATTAATATTATTATTTGCTTACATATTCTACTGTATTTTAAATTGCCTTTGTTTTATATATAAATTTTAAATTATCTCAACTTTAATTTAACACATAGAAGATGTCTAATTTGTTTCCTCTATCCATTTATGAATCCCTTCCACCTTCCTGCCTTGTCTGTCTACCTACGGGTGGTTAACTGAATGTTTTAACAAATTGTGTTCTTTATTCACTCATTTCTCCCTTAATTTGAAATGCTGTCTTTATGAGATGAATTCTCTTGATTCTGTCTCACTGATGTGCTCTTGCCATAATACCATGTTAACGATGTATTCTTCGAAGATCTTTCTTATCTTTACCTAGTTTAGTGCCTTTCCTAGTTCTATGATGCATCTCATAATGAAGCACAACACCTTTCACCACTCTTTACCTGTACTGTTGCTCATATCTGAGCTATCAGTATGAATTTTTTTAAATAGTTAATATTTTTGGAGTTAGCATAAAGAGAAAGGAAGTAGAGAAAATGAGGGGCATAATTCCTATCTGTCCTTGTGTTATAGTGTTGTTGTTAGGTGCCGTCCAATCGGCATCCGACTCATAGCGACCCTGCTAACAACAGGTGAAACACTATTATCAGTGCTTCTCTGCTGTTCTCAGGGTTTTCAATGGTGGATTGATTTTGGGGAGTGTGTTGCCTGGTCTATCTCCCAAACCTACGGCACCTGGTGTTCCCAGGCAGTCTCCCATCTCAGTACTAACCAGGCCTGACCTTGCTTAGGTTCCGAGATGTGAGGAGATCAGATGCCACAATGCTATGGCTGTAGGCCATGTTATAATGTAGGGGTTGACTATTAGATTTACATTCTCACATTGCATGAGCTCTGAAGGCTGGATCAGGCATTTGGGTACGTTAAAGCCTTAGTGTACGTATCTTAGTGCTAAAATAAATATAGTTAGAAGTGCAGAATATGTGTAATTCAGGAATTGTTTTTAACAATTTAACACAAGTGATGCACTTGTGTTATGGGAAATGATCTTTTGGCATCTTCTATTCAAATTATGGCTCTCAGCTTCTCTGTTTTTATGAATTTTTATGGGTATTTTACTTGAAATTTGGAAGAAGTTGAATCAAGTCTTGTGAGGATGCCATATAACATGAAAATTCCATTACTTGTTTATAATGTTAAGGATCAATGAACTATTAAGGTTTGCCTAAAGCCTCTTACTAAACTGTACTTTAAATTTTAATTGAATCTAACTCTTTAATCCCCTCAGATTGTTGTTGTTTTTAGGTGCAATAGGGTCGCTCCAACTCATAGTAACCATAAGTACAGCAAAATGAAATACCACCTACCACTGTGCTATGCTTGGCACTATTGTCAGTGCTTCTCTGCTATTCATAGGATTTTCATTGGCTGAATATTTTTGAAATGCACTTCCGTGTCTTTCTCCCAAAGCTACGACACCCAAATTCCCGAGTCGTCTCCGGTCCCAGTACTACCCAGGCCCAACCCTGCTTAGGTTCTGAGATGTGACAAGATCAAACGCCAGGGTGGTATGGCTGCTGGCATCCCCTCAGATACATACATATATATTTATCATATAATATAGATAATACATGTTTAAGGCTTTAAACATCTATTGAGTTACAGAGTAAACCAGTAGCCACATCTCAGTAAAGTTGTTTTTTACAATGCAGCAGCTGAAAAATAATTTGCCAGTCTGTGGAATGTTTTCTACATGCTCTCTCTCTAAATAAAAATTTCAATAAGATCGCCTTAATGTCATTTGCCAAGTCAGCAGATTGCCAGAGAAAGAATCTTCTCATTCTAAGGGACTAATGCGTGTGTACAATAAGATGAGCAGCACCTCATTGCAATGGTATTCAAGGAGCATGCATAACAAAGTTAATACCAGAATGCATGGCCTGGTTTCCATTTCATGGGTTTTCAGTACCAAATAATGTGATCATGTAGCAAAGAAATATCACATACTTGTGTTAGTTATTCCTTTAGAGGTTTCCATTATCTCCCTATATAATGAAGTCTGAGTGACCAAGGAGAGAATTGGGTAAGAAAGAAGGAATTACACAGCTATAACTCAGGCCTTTATTTTCCTTTTGTGTTGGTCTCAGAGTGAGGTTCAATGCAATTAGTATCACAATGGATTTTTGTGGCTTGTCTGCTTTGCACTTCTTCATTACTTTCATGCATTTTTCAGATATTAGGAAGGATTTTGTATAATTCATCCTGCTGAACATAATGGTTGCCTTTTAGTGTTCTTGATGTTTGAAATAGTTTTCTGTGTCCAAATTGATTTGGAGCATTACTAAAGTATGTAATAGGACATAAATGAATAAATAAATAAATAAATAAATAAATAAAACCTTTCAATGTTCTGAAAGAGAGCAAATTTTTCTCCTTCTAGTATAAAGACATTTAATTGTTTTAACTCCTTTATTTTCAAGGCCTTTTAATGTTTTGGGAAAAAATCTTACCAAAGAGATATTTGTAATTTTGACTATATAAATATATATAAGCCTAACATTGACTTAGATACTTACAGTTGACATATACAATGGTCAACTGAAGTCAGAGATATATTTACAGTGGCAAAAATATGATACTGAGAACACGGGGACAAATTGACCTTGGCCATTTTGCTCAAGGCTGGTGAAGATTCTGACATTTTTGTGAGCCATGTCCCTGTGAAAATGGGTAGGTTTTTCCATTTTGTTTCCCCTGTTGAGACCATCAAGGTTACAGACTGAATTCAGTCTACAGTGATTAAAATTGCAAATCATTTCATTTTCTGGTCACATATACACTTTCTTCTTCATTTGTAACTTTGTTCAAAGTTGTATCTTCAGTAATTAAATATATGACCACATGAGAGGCCAGAAATTTTTATTATAGTGACTTATGTTGAAACTATTCTATTTCCATTTTTCTCTAACAAGACATTTTACATAATGAAAAAATCAGAATGCTTGATTCCTTTAAGCTTTACACCAATGGTGATCTCATTTTATTGCTGAAAATATAAAGAGGAAGTCTTTTGTTATACTAAAATAAAAAATACCAATGGAAAAATGAGCTGAAAGTATTTTCAGATTTACATTTCTAATACCTAATACATTTCTAAAGGCTCTTCTTGCAACTCAAATTCATCCTAAAATCCTATTTTTCATCTTCATTCATTCTCCCATAAAATGCAAGCTATTTAAGGGAAGAAACTATACCTTATCCACCTTTTAAGCCATGGTATTTAGCTCAGAGCCTAGTATATAGTGGAAATTCAATGAGTACTTATGAAATAATAAGCCTGCTTGTCCTCCTTGGCTTCCAAATGAAGGTTAGAATATTTTCATTCTCTCAGGCTTTAAAATTAGACATCATCTTTGCCTCCTAAATTCAATCATTTCCCAAGTTATATAGATTACAAACAACATTTTTAAAATATGACTTTTTCTCCATGTTTAGCTTACTAGCTCAAGAGTTTATTGTTTCTCTCTTATACTAAAGTAATAGTTTTCTGTTTCCTCCATTTTCAATCTCTTTTCTCATCTCTTCTAAACACTACTTCCAGATAAAATATTCTAAAAGCACAGAATTTGTTGGGTTGCATTCTTAGGTGGATTCTTCAAACTTCTTTAATATCTAAAGAATAGAGTTCAACCCTCTTTGCATTCAAGCACCTCTGTAATATACTCTCAAATTTTCTTCTCATTGAAGGACTTGGGAATTTTCTGTTATTCCCAATCTCTGTAATTGTATATAATGTATATGGTTTGGGGAAGAGGAGAAATACCTTCCACAAGTTAAAAGTCGGGGTGTGTGTGTGTGTGTGTGTGTGTGTGTGTGTGTGTACTTGGGTTTAGCTCAGTTGACAGAGTGCTGCTCGGCACTCTCTGAGGACTTGGATTTGAACCCCAGCACCAGAAAAACAGGAGAAGGAGATTTAGCAATCCACTTCTGAAGCAATCCAGAAAAAATCAGCCATTGAAAACTCTCTGAGGGTTGCTGTGAGTCGACTCTGACTCCACAACACCTAATAACAAACAACAACCTGCACACACACACACACACACACACACACACACTTACTATAATTCAGGTTAATTCCATCATACTTGGAAACAAGACTTGGCACATTTGTTCTCATCTTCTGAATAAATATAAGAGAATTCATTCTCTTTTTTAAAGCCAAATTTCAGTAAGATTAAAATTTTTCAGTGTAATATAAACACCTTTGCCCTCAGGTCTTATAGGATTATATGACTTGTAAATTTCTTGAGCCATAGTCCACCTGACTTGAAACTCAATGCCCTATCAAATCTCTCCCTCTCCTCTTTTCTTTTTCTCACTCCTTTCTCCACTCTTCTTCACTCGCTCTCTCCTTCTGCAGATCTGCAAAAATGTCCAAAGTATATCCTGCAGTAATGAAGCACTTCATGACATCCCATAGTAAATGTTGCTGTCTATCCACTACACAAGATTTTTCTCTCATTTTCTAAGAATATCATGTTCTATTTGAGAAACATGTTGAATCTTTATGGAAACAACACTATCGTAATTTAAAATATTTTCTCACACATAGAAAATTAATATGGACAGTAGATGTGTATGCCAAATTTACATCTTTTATATGTTTGTTGCTTTCAATATTTTGTTATTATAACCTCCAAATTTTATTTTAAATGTATAAGCATTTTTAGGTCTCATACACTCATCTAGTTTCTTACACTTTTATACTTTCTTGAAAGACATTTTCACTGAAAATGTAGCGAAAATAATATGATGATGCACCATGTCACAAATGACGTTAGCTAAGAAGTTGATTAGTCCCAACTGCTTCATTTTATATGTAAATTCATTATAGCAGGTTTTTCCACCCAGCTTGAAAATTCTGAGTAATTCTGGGCGTGGTGGCACACATTTGTAATCCCAACGCTTGGGAGGCTGAGGCAAGAGAATTGCAAGTTCGAGGTTAGCCTAAGCTACATAGTGAGAATGTAACTCAAAAACAAAACAAAACAAAAAAACAATAGCAAAAAAATCTAAGTAAAATGTGCGTATTTATTACAGTAAATATCTTTTTTATTGGACATTTTTAATGTACACCTTAATGTGATTCATTCTGACATGCTTGAAAGTGATAGTTTAAAAAGTGATAGTTTAAAAAGCTGGCTGAAGTTACATTTTCTTCTCTACATCTTCTACTCTTTGGTCTAGTTATATCAAATTGCATGTCTTTTCATCATTTATTCATCATGCTCTTAACTGCATCCTACATTTAAATCTCTCGCCATGCCATCTCCTTCCCATTTTCTTTTATATATTCAAAATCCACTGTATTTTTGTGGTCTAAGTCATGCCTTTTGCTGTGTTGGATTTATTTGTTTCCTCATAGTTGGAAGAGAATACTTTTATCTAAATTCTACTGGTTTCTTCACACACTCATTCCACAAACATTACCAAGCTCCTATTATGTGCAATGCATTATTTTAGACACTGGAAATAGAACTGTGAAAAATGAGTTACTAAAATACTTTCCATTGCAGGGCTTATATTCTGGTAATGGAAATAAACAAGCAGTGCCATGCTAAAGTGGGCTCCTACCAGTCACAAGAGCTACTTGTGAACATGACCTCACAGCAATGTGTTCAGCAATATGTTCATAACCTAAAATTGGTCATAGTTAGAACTATCTACATCATGCAATCTAACTAATGCTACAAATTACAGATGTCTTTTCCACCAGAAAGGCAGTTTACAATGATACTTAAATCCCCCAAATAAGATTATATCTATATCCATATATATCATGATAGAGAATTGATATGGTATAATAGTGATGCCTACCAAGGAGAAAACTAAAACAGATGAAGAGGGTGAGATGTTGAGTGGCAGGTTTAAATTTTACATGAGGTAATCAGGCAAAACCTTGTTGAATCTAGTAACAGCCTATGGATGTGCAAACTGTGACAAACATTCTGGGCACAAGGATTCGTAAGCAAGGGAGCTCTTAGATGGTAGCATGTCTGCTTTGTTGCAGAAATGGTGAGAAGGACATTATCCTTGGAAAACAGAGGGGGCATGTGGAGGTTTGAAGATGGATTTGCACAAAATAATGTTTGCACAAACAGAATATTGTGGCTTCAGATGTAGTTCACTACTACTCAGTAAAACGTTTCATGTTTTACTTAGAAAAACAATGTTTTCAAATGCAAAAGATGCATTTATTTTAACCACAAGTACTTTTGAATATATCAGTTTTTGTTTATCAGGATGTTACTGCATTAAAGTTCAGAAGTACTACTTCAAATTTTTACTATTAACAAGAGAGTTTAACTGGACAATATATTCAGACAGATCTTCACAAGCAATTATTTAAGACAAACCAATAATCTAGTTATAAATTCTTTACCTTGAGTGGGTGCACCCAAAACTATGCTCTCAGACTTTAATTCATAGCTATCTTACTTTTTAATTAGAGTGATTCACCATTTAACAAGTAATGGGGTTTCCCTTATGCAATGTTTGTTCACTGTAATTAACTCTGAAAGACTCTTCATTTCTCTTTGGTATGGGCTGAATATCTGTGCCCCTGCAAATTCATATATTTAAACCGAATCCCCATGGAAGTGATTAGAGTTCTCATGTTTGGGATTAGTGCCTTATAAAGAGGCCCGAGGGAATCTTGTTCATTCTTCCTACCATGTGAGAGTACAGAAAGAAGACACCATTCGTGAACAGAGTAATCCCTTGGCAGACATGTAATTTGTTGGAAAACATGATCTTGGATTTCCTACTCTCCAAACTGTGAGTAGGTAATTACTGTTGTTTATAAATAACCCAGACTAAAGGACTTTGTTATAGCCGCCTAGACAGACAAAAAGACTCTGGGGTTTGAATCATCAAGAACATTTTCAAAAAGGGTGAAAATGTTCTGCTTCGCTTTTTTAAAATATATTAATGCAACATTTATTTAGAACCTATTATACTCAGATATCCATGGGGTGGGAAATAAAAATTAAACTTTTCTCAAAATATGTTAAAATTTTATGGAAGGGAAATATATTTACAGAAATTACCCAAGAGAGTGAAATGAGAGAGAAAGGGGAATAAAATGCTGACTGTGGATGAAGTTTAGAACTGGAATGTTGTTGTCAGTGAGGGAGGTTGTTTTTTGAAAATTCTGTCACATAAGCACAATTATGTTAGAAGTTAATCCAAGCTTACTGGATGTGTTCCATATATTTGTCTCAATATTATATATTCACTATCAATTATTAATTAGACTATTGTGGACTCTGTGTAATTTAATTTTAATAAATCTGAAACAAAAGAAATAGCCTGAGTTAGAAAAAACAAAATAAAGTTCAAGACAATTCACATGAGTCCACATGCCTTTTAGTTGACAACTAAAAATTGGAATATTCTCAATAAATTGATATCTCTGGAAGCTGGAACCACTCCAGAATAATATTTACATAAATGTTGCTCTTCATACTGAAACTGCTGTTCTTTGCCTTTCCCTATTTCAGTCCACTACCCACTGCAAAATTGATTATCCTTAAATACAAAGCTGATTGTACAACAATGAACTCAAAATTCTGTAACAACTTCCACAGAAAAGTTCCAAGCTTGCTAAGACAGCATCAAAAGACCTTTTGTGATGGGAGCAACTTTTTTGTCTTTCTGGTCTCATTTCTCATACTGTTTTTGAGTAATTTATGTTCCACATCTAGCCCATTGCATGTGGCACATCCACACCATGATTCCACAACAGAACATTCTTGCTCAATCTTACTGCACCACCATCACTATTACCACTGTTATTGTCACTGCTGCTACTGCTACTACTACTGCCATACACACATTTCTTCATTAAGGTAGCACGAACCTCTCCCTAACTTCCTAATGCTTACTAATTTATGAAACTCTTTTTCTCAGTGCAGTTTTATGTGTCTTTTGGATTACAAATGTTATTAAGAAATACAAAACACACACAAACATAATGATTTAACATCTTTTAGAAATCTTTCCTGAGCTCTCAGTTTGTATTAAATTGTATATTCCAAATGCATTCCCATTGTATGGTGTTCATCTATTTTTTCACTATATTGGAAATACCCTTTTAAGCATCTGCTTTTCTTAATAGATTTCTGTACTTGGAACAGAATAGACATTTAACAATGATTAAAGAGTGAATATTCTATCTAATGGGGCTGGGATTTAGCTCAGTTGGTAGAGCGCTGCGCTGCAGTCTCTGAGGTCCCAAATTCAATTCCCACCACCACAAAAATGGGAGAAGGACCTGGCAATCCACTCCCAAGGTAATCTCGAAACAGTCAGCCATTGAAAATCCTATGAGGGTCGCTATGAGTCGGATACCGACTCAATGGCACCTAACATCAACAACAATTCTGACTAATACTTTTTAGACACTGTAGTATGACTACATAAAGTTAAAAATGAATCAAAATCTTCCTTCAAGAAATGTATTATCTATTAAGAAAGATAATACTTGTACACAGGTAAAAGAAGTGTCACAAGGATAGACCTCTAATATACCATTAGCCATACTCAAGAGAATATCCCTATGATGGTTGATCTTGATTATCAACTTGACTGGATTTGAGAAACATCTATGAGATTGGTAAAGTACACTTCTGGGTTTGTGTGTGAGAGCATTTTCAGAGATGATTAGATCATGAGGACTCTGACCTAATGAGTGGTTTAATATATTGATAGATTTAAAATTTGAATAGACTGCTAGAACATGGTGAAACTGTGGAAGACAGTGTTGGATTGGAGGAAGGAAATCACTGAGGATGTGTCCTTGGGGGCTGTGTCTTATTCTATTGCTCAGGCCCTTTCTATTGCTGCTGTGTACTGCTTAGCTGCCGTAAGGTGAACAGCCTCCTCCTCTGTGTGTCCCCAGAATCACAATGTTCTGCCTCACCACAGGCCCAGAATCAATTGCACCAAGGTCCATGAATTAAAATTTCTGAAGCCATAAACCAGAATAAATAATTCTTCAACCAAGTTGTTCGAGGCAGGCATTCTGCCACAACAAAGAGAAACTAGCACATCCTGTGTGCTTGGAGAAATATTGCTCCTCTATGGAGAACAGAGGAACTTTTCAATAGAAGTCAAGAGAATCAGTGTGCCTAGGGAAGAGCCATGCTTCACAGGACTCCATTTCTGTGTGTCTGGGAAAATGCCTGCATAGGAAGAGCCTGTCTTTAGCTGTTACGATGCCTTTTTCAGCAGAAGTCAAGTAAGAGTTGCAGAATTCCATATAGTCTTTGAAACACCTCAATTCTTCTTTCATTTTAATACTAACAGCCTTGCCAAAATGATCTTTCTTGGACCACCAGCATTATCTGAATGTTTTGGTCCCTGCTCATTTTATATTCAAACAAACAGACAAACAACGCCCCAGCATCCTATTATAACTTCATTCCCTAGGCTCTATTTTCTATTTCCCACTTAGCTCCTCACTTTGGTTTTCTGGGTCTACATCCTATCCTTCCCATCTCCTGCAAATCTTCCATTGAGCCCTGTTTAACTCATGCAAGTCAAAAGGAAAATCCTCTTTTCAATATTTTTTATCTAAATGTTTCCTTTGTCATCTCATGCAAGGAAGACTTGGCAGTTTCCAGTTTTTCTTTTCTTCCCTGAGTTCAGTTGAAACTATTTGATAAGCACTAGACCCTCATTTATACCAAGACACTTATCTTGCTACTAGAAAGCCAAATTTTAAGCTCAGATTGCCTACTCTATTTTTTTTAAATAAAGTGCACACTTTCACAGTTTCTATATTACTTGGGATAGGTCAAAATGTGCTGCAATAATAATCCCCAAATACCACTGACTTATAAGAAAAGTTTATTTCCCTCACATTCTATATGTCTATTGAGAGCTCTGCTTTGTGTTATCCTTATTTAGAAATGCAGGATGATGGAGAACCAACCATCTGCAATGTTGCTAATTGCTAAGAAAGTGGAAGGGGAACATGGTGAATCATATGCTGATACCTTGATGTTGTTGTTGTTGTTGTTAGGTGCCATCAAGTCGGTATCCTACTCATAGCGACCCTCATAAGGTTTTCAATGGCTGAGTGCTTCGGGATTGCCTTGGGAGTGGATTGCCAGGTCCTTCTCCTATTTTTGCGGTGCTGGGAATTGAACTCAGGACCTCAGAGACTGCAGCATAGAGCTCTACCAACTGAGCTAAATCCCAGCCCAATACCTTGATAGTGAATCACAATTCCACACTCATTTCATTGGCCACAGCAAGTCTGAAGGCCACAACTAACTTCACAGGAGTGGGGAAACGAAATCCTACCATGATTCAGAAAGAAGAACCAGGAATAAACCTGAAAAGTGCAAACAACTACCATAACCTTTAAACCAGAGTAGAAAATACCACGGCAGAAAAGATGAAGCTCAATTGCACTTTATATTATTTATATTATATAATATATTATATATATTATATAATCTCAACTTCTAGCTGGGATCCCTTTTGGAAAACATGGTGATAAGGCATATTCCCCAAATCCTTTACAAAACTAAAACACAAATAAAAAGTTGATGTAGCCATTCTAAACTTCTGGTTCATAAATCTATCAAGTTTGCCAATCGAAGAATGTATTTTCATATTTAAGAATGGTATTTAACCACTTCCAAAGGCTACCATTCTACTTTTTTGAAAGAACATGATTTAAAACCAAATCATTTCTTTAAAATATGGATTTTTCTAGTTTATATTTTTTAAACATTTTCATTGCTATTCTTTTCCATGCTGTACAGGGATTTAATTATTTTTATGCTTATATCTGTGTGTAATATGTATTCCTTTCCTGTGTTTCCATTTTCATAGTTAGATAAAAAGTATTTATGCACTAAGTTCATTTCTACATAAATAAAACCCATTCATATTTTTTGGAATGTACATTGAACAATCTTTTACAATTCTCTTTTCCTGTTGATGAATCTTTTTTAAATTGTTGTTGTTAGGTGCCATCAAGTCGGTATCCAACTCATAGTGACCCTCCTAGGGTTTGCAATGGCTGACTGTTTCGGGATTGCCTTGGGAATGGATTGCCAGGCCCTTCTCCCATTTTTGTGGTGCTGGGAATTGACTCGGGACCTCAGAGACTGCAGCGCAGCACTCTACCAACTGAGCTAAATCCCAGCCCTTTTTTAAATTAATAAATTCAAATAATTGTTTTATAATTATATAAGAATGTTGGAAAAAGAATATCATCAGGTTCTTCAATGAAAACCACACAAAAATGGCTTCATAACATATAAATAATCATTGAATTAGAGACTGCACTTTTATCTAAGTAAATGTGATAAATTTAAAAACATAAATACTAATTGTTTTCTTTAACTTCGATTCATTTTATTTTATTTCCAAAAATAAATTGGAGTAAATTCTTGTGTTAAAAATTTCTTACATAATAATTCATGTAATATTTATGATAGAGTGGGAGTTTACTAAGAGATCACCAAGGATTTCTTCAAAGGGGAGAATTTTTAACATAATGAGTATTATTCATCAAGCACATATAGGCTCCCAACTATTTGGGGCCTTGTGTCCTGTATTAGTCTACTTGCGCTGCCATAACAAAATATGATAGATTGTGTGACCTCAATGGCAGAAAATTACTTTCTTACAGCTCCAGAGGCTAAGAAGTCCAAGATCAAGGTCTGGTTTCTGGTAAGGGTACTTACTCTTCCTGTGTTGCAGATTGCCAGCTTCTTGATGTACCTCAGGTAACCTTGTATATTTTTTAGAATTCTTTGATTAACAT
>VMDO01003929.1:80358-134071 GCA_007922755.1 Pedetes capensis
TATATATATATATATATATATATATATATATATATATATATATATATATAATATGCTATTCTGAACTGTAGTCTTCCTGCTATTTGGTAGAACATAAAACGTGTCAATTTTATCTAATTGAATTTGGGGATCCATCAACTAATCTCTCACTATCCCCTTTCACCATCCTTCCCAGTATCTTGTAATCACTATTATACATTCCTATCAACAATTTTTTTTAACATCCACATGTGAACAAGAACATGTGGAATTTGTCTTTCTGCTTTTGACTAAATTTTACCAAACACAATGTCCTCCAGGTCTATATATTTTGCTGCAAATGATAGGACATAATTTTTTAGGGCTGAATAGAATTCCATTGTGTATATGTACCACATTTTAAAAAATCCATTCAGATGTTGATGGTCATCTAATTTGTTTGCATACCTTAGCTATTGAGACTAGTGCAGCTACAAACACAGGTGTGCTGTTGTAGGTCAATTGATATACTGATATTAATTCCTTTGGATATATACTCAGAAGTGGAATAACTGAGTACATTAGATGTATTTTTAGTTTTATGAGAATATATTTTGTTTTTAATATAATTTACCAAGGTGGCTGTATATTCCCACTAGCACTATTTGAATGTCCTTTTCTCCACATCCTCATCAGAATTTGTTATTTTTTGTTATTTCGATATTAGCCATTCTAACTGGGGTAAACCCATATATATCATTGTGATTGTGACTTCCATTTCCTGGATGGATAATGAGATTAAGCATTTTTCCTATTTCTCACATATTCTCCTTTTGTGTCTGTGTTCAGCTCCATTTTCACTTCTCTTGACAATATGATCGTGAATAGAGCTTAAGAAAGTAGTACTTAAACAAATGTAGTTGAAGTATCACCGCACCCCACAAACCAAACATGAACTTCAAATTGGTCTTTGGGAAAATATAACCAGAGTAGAACTTTTCCAAAGTGACTTTGAATAAGGAATCTATCAAATAAATAATTCATCCTTTCTTTCTCTCTCCCTCTATTATTCTATCTCCTATTCTCTCTGTATATACACCCTCTCACACATCCCTCCTCTTGGTGTTTCTCTCTCTCTCTCCCCCTACGGCCCCTGCCCTGTCCTCTTTCCTCATTCAAAAAAAATTGAACTTGGACCCACTGATTTTATTGGCAATGATTTTTACAATTTTATCCTTTTATTTTTTATGGTAAGGTTTTCTTGTATGTTTCAGAAATGACAATTATTAAATTATAGCCCCTTAATCCAATCTACCCTTTGCTCTCTCCTTAAATGGATCTTCATTGGTGAGTCATATTCTCCTATTCCTTTCAACCCATTAATCATTACATCATTTCTGTCTTGTAATTATAAGTGCTGCCTTCATTTAGTTACTGGAAGAGGCATCATATAAGGTTAGTGAATTTCTTTTGGAAATGATAACTTGGATTATGGCCACTTTTAATATAATTTCTTGGATATTTTCTCTTACTATGTGATTACATCCAAAGAGAATACATCAACTATTTTAGCCCATCAACTAAAATAACTATATCCTTGACCACTTTTATTTACACAGCATCTATTTGCTAATCATTCACAAAGACTTCAAATTAGAAATTCTTTCTTTCTTTCTTTCTTTCTTTCTTTCTTTTTTTCTTTCTTTCTTTCTCTCTTTCATTTATTATTTGTGGTGGTGGAGATTGAATCCAGGGCCTTGTGCATCAGAGCTAGATATTAAATACAATATACAAAAGATAATATGGAAATACTAATGAGAATAAATATATTTTGTTGGAGTGCATTAACTTTTCTATGGGCTTTAAAAAACAACTTATTGAGTTTTATGTCAAAGATAATATCGAATTTTTAAATTGATGTCCAAGGAAACTGAATAATAAAATTTGGTATAAGTTATGGTTTGAAGCTTCAATTCAGAGTAAGATTTTTTTAAAGTAGACCATATGAAGTTATTGCTTGAGTTCTTCCAAAGACATCCTCTAGGTTATAAGTCTGTTAATTAATTTATCTTCTTTATTCTTGTACCTTGTCCCTAGTTTATTCTAAAAAATGTGTTTGAGTTAGATTTATTTTAATTATTAATTAATAACAAGTAATAAAGTAGAAACATAGTGTCTTTTTTAAATGTGACTTTGTTTTAGTTCATTGTAAATACAAACACATGCACATTAAATGAACCTGGCAATGAAAATTTCTATGGTATTAAAAATAGTAAGTTAAGGTGTTTATATGATAAACAATTTGTTTTCTTCATTGATAAATATCTGGACATTGAGCTTAGCATTCTGAATGGTGGAATCAAAACTGAGTAAGGCTAATGAAAAATAATAAAATAATATTAGCTTTACTTATTTAATATGTGTATTTTAGTATTCTGATTTTGAACACAGGACTGGGAAGTAAAGTTTTCCTTGGTTAAAATTATGGTTTTGCCACTAAGTTATAAGGGTATTTGGGTAATATATTTAACCTATTTGTATTTCAACAGCCTTGTATGTAAAATGATAATAATCATTATCTTACAGAGTTAAAATGAAAATTTGGCATACTATTGAGATTTTAATGTCATATAGAAGTCCATGATGTACATGAGTTAACTATAAGAAAAGCAGGCTGGAAATGTGTGTTAGATGTATGTAAATAGAAGACTTTATTTGGTAAGGAAAAATATGGATTTTTATCTAACTTGTTGACTATCCCTTACTATGTACTAATAATAGAAGTATTGTGATCATTTCATGATATTCTTTAATGATTAGGAATGTTAAAGGCTTTCATCTCATGACAATGAAAATGGAGGAAAAGATATAATTAGGAAATACCCAACACAAGGAATAGTTTTAGATAGAAGCTTAGTGTACAGCCTTTGGAATTAAACATGTTGGATTATTTTTCAACCTGGTTACCTAATACCTGTTGGTCTCTGTGTGATTTAGTTAATGTTTCTTTTAAAACATATTTTCTCATGTGTAGAATGTAAATGTCAATAGCACTTTCTTCGTAGGGTTGTGGTAAAGATGAAATAGCATCATGCTTTTTTTTTCCTGTACTGGGAGGAGTTAAACCTAGGGCCTTGTGTGTTCTCCACAAGCACTCATTCTATCTCTGAACTGCACCCTCAGCCTCTTTTTAATTATTTTTTTTAATTTTGAGACTGGATTTTGCTAAATTTCACAGGCTGCCTTTAGCCTTGAACTTGCAGTCTTCCTCCTGCCTCCACCTCCTGAGTTGCTGGAATTATAGGTGTGTACCACCACAGCCAGGTAGCATAATGGATTTACAATGCTTAGAATAATATATGATACTTACAATTGTACACTAAACTTTTACCTACTATTGTTATGCTTAGATAGAATTGAAAGCACTATATCTTATGAATGAAGAACATGAGATAGGGGAAACATAGGAAAACTCATGTTTAAGACATGAACAATTATATTAGGGTTGATATGAATCATATCAATCATTTATTTTTGCTCATCATTTATATCTTTTCTTTCTATCTTTCTTTTTCTTTATTTTCTTCCTTCCCTCCTTCCTTCCTCCCTTCTTCTTTCTTCCTTTTTTTTCTTTTTTGTGCTGGGGATGAAACCCAGGGCCTTATACATGCTAATGCTAAGTATATATGTTCTATTGCTGAGCTACATTCCCAGTTCCTACATGTTTCTTAAACATTTACTATATATGACTCTATTAACAATAATGAAAAATCATTATATCATATTCGATATACGTGCAGCTGCATAGTAGGTGCCAGAAACCATGGTATGACTGAGTATGATGTACGATGAATACAAATCCAAGAAGACTGCAGACGCCAAGAAGCAGGCAGGTTCTGTGCTTGACATGACTGCAATGCAAGGGGAGTAGGTACTAGTTTTCTTTCTATTAGTCATATGTTGGTTAAATTTAAATAGAAAAAGCTCCATTGCTTAATAAATATACCTCTTTTCTCATTGGTTAGGACCAAGGATTAATATGATATAGGATGAACTCTCTTAATGATTAGAAGCAAAATTACTCCTTTCTTAAACGGGACTTGAACATTATCTCAAATATTGATAGCAAGTAAAAACTTTTAAACAGATTATTAGTTTCTACTTTATTTCACAAGTGTGTAAAACACTATTCAAAACATATTCTAAAGAAATAAACTCAAAACAGATGAAATAACCCCACTAAAGTTCTTGAGAGGATTTTAGAATGAAGAGAAATTCACATTCCTTCTGTGATCTCACTAACTAGGAAAAATTGTTTCACAATAATTGACCTGATAAAAATTTCATAATAGTAAACACATGCTTGGCCTTTTAAAATCCTATGACCTTTTGATGTTTTAACATTAAACAGATAAAAATCATGAAAGAAAGTGGTAGAGAGTATCCTCCTTCTGATCACAACAAGAAAAGAGTGTGAAGTGTCCTCCCCCTCATTATGGTTTTCGATTCTTTCCATGGGATAAATTTTGCAATTTGGAATTAGATAAAGATACCTTCTAAATTAAAGGTCTTTAGAAATATATTGGGAAATTATTCTTTACCTGCAGTTTCTCTCCCCACACTCTCAAAGCACTAGCTTAGTACTTTGAATGCCTGCAACTTATAAGGAAATAAATGATTCAGTGTATTTATTATTGTTACAGTTGCATTTTACTTATCTGTTTCCTCTTTCACTGATATATATATATATATATATATATATATATATATATATATATATTTCTCCAGTTTTATCTGATGGCAAAAGCTCTTTATATATTCATGATAATTACACTTTGTAACATGTTAGGAGTATTTTCACATTTTCAATCTTAATCTCTTTTACTGATTGATTGATTCATTCACTCATTTGCTCATGCATTTACTTATTTATTGAGTTAGGGTTTTACTAAGTAGCCCAGGATGGCTGCAAACTCATGGTCCTCCTGCCTCAGAGTCTCAGATTATAGGAGGGTGCCACCAAACCCAGCTTGCTTTATTTATTTATTTATTTATTTATTTATTTATTTATTTATTTTACTGTATATGTGGGGGGGACGATGGTTTGAGCCCAAGACCTCATGCATGCTATTTACAACTCATCTCCACCCCAGTCCCTTTTTTGGTTTTTATTTTGAGACGGATCTCCCTACATTATGCAGGCTGCTTCTGGCCTATGAACTTGTGATCCTCCTGCCTCCGCTTCCCAAATAGCTAGAGTTGGAGGCATCCAACACAATCCCCAGCTTGACTTATTTTTAATTGATCAAATTACAGAGTGATGATATTGTGACCTGCACATATATATCAAAAGATTAAAAACAAAAAAACATGAAGATCCAAATGAAGCACTATGTATTTTTACTAATTTTATTTTTGAGCTGTTGCATATTTCAAAGAAGAAACTCTAAGATACAGATTCTATTAAAGGACAGAAAATTGGACATGAGTATGATCCTTTTCACATGATTAAACCAGAACTTTTTTTTTCTGTCCTAGAACTCCTGATTAAATTGATTAAACTATGTAAAACCAATTCATCTGCCTTGGGATATGGTAATTTTTTCTTAGAACACTAAAAATATGTCAGCATTTTTTTATTTTTTACAATTTCTTTCCAAATTATCCTCAACGTGAAAATTAATAATTCACAAGTTAACAGGGCTACTGTTCGTAAATTATGTTGCTCAGTTAATTGGAATTCTTTAGAGGAATATTAATGTCATTTCTTATGCTTGTACTCTTAAACTGGAATATTTCTTTATCTATCTGCATGTCACAGAGGAATATCCTGGACTTTCAGAAAACTAATATTTTGGGAATGAAGTTAACTACACAAAATCAGACCCCCACAAAATAGGAGTTTCAAATATTAGAACAAATAAAATTTCGTTGGTTAATTAGGGAAATACAAATCAACAATGTCCTGAGATTCCATCTCCAGTAAGAATGGTCAAAATTAACAAAACAAATAACAACAAATGCTGGTGAGGATGCAAAGAAAAAGGACTGGGTGGGACTGTAAATTAGTTCAGCCACTATGGGAAACAATATGGAGATAACTTGTTGTTGTTGTTAGGTGCCTTCGAGTTGAGTCCTGTCTGACTGGGAACCTCAGAGACTACAGAATTATGCTTTACCAACTGAGCTAAATCCCAGCCCATGGAGATAACTTATTGTTATTGTTAGGTGCTGGTGGAGTTGCATCCGTCTGACTCATAGCAACCCTGATATGGTTTTCAATGGCTGATTGTTTTGGGGTTGCCTCTGGAGTAGATTCCCAAGTCCTTCTCCCATTTTTGCGGTACTGGGAATCAAACCTGGGACCTCAGAGACTGCAGAGCAGCACTGTACCAACTTAACTAAATCCCAACCTAAGAACACTAAAAATAGAATTACCCTACCATATACCACTTGTAGGAATATACCCAAAGGAAGATAAGTCATCAAACCACAGAGACATCTGCATTTCCATATTGAATGCAGCACTCTTCACAATTCCAAGGGTACAGAATCAACCCAGATGTTGATTAACACAGGATAGGTTTAAAAATTATGGTGTAAGCTATAACACTATTGGGAATATACCCAAAGGGAAATGAGTCATCATACCACAGCGACACCTGGATCTCCATGTTCAATGCAGCACTTTTCACAATAGCAAGGATATGGAATCAACCAAAGTCCTCATCAACAGAAGAATGGATAAAAAAAAACTATGGTACATATACACAATGGAATACTACTCAGCAATAAAAAAAATGAAATAATGTCATTTGCAGCAAAATGGATAGAATTGGAGAAAATTATTTTAAGTGAACAAACACAAGCCCCAAAAGAGAAATACCAAATGTTCTCATATGTGGGAGATGAATCAAAATTAAAAGAAGGAAAAAATCCTATACAGAAATCGGAACATAATAAAAAGCTAAAATCATCTTATGGGAGAAGGAACAATTTAGGGAATGGAAAGAAGGAGAGAGGGCTCTAGCAAAAGGAAGAAATGATGGGAGAAGAAAGAAGGGAGAGTAGGAATAAGGAAGAGTGAGGAATGAGAGAGAGGGCGACCTCAAAGTAAGCAGCCAAATTTTAATAGTTTGGGAAATAATTATAATAATACCAATGATACCAAGGCAGGGATTTAGCTCAGTTGGTAGAGCACTGCGCTGCAGTCTCTGAGGACCCAAGTTCGATTCCCAGCACCACAAAATGGGAGAAGGACGTGGCAACCCACTCTCAAGGTAATCCCCAAACAGCCACTGAAAACCCTATGAGAGTCGTTATGAGTGGGACTTGACTCAATGGCACCTAACAACAACAACAACAATACCAAAGAATGTTAATAATACAAATGGGCTAGAAAATTCATGTAATATTACTGACAATGTAAAACGATAGATCACTACAGAAAAGTTTTGACCTTAAACATAATTGGAATCCAAGGATATATAGAAAAATATTTCCACAAAAAGACATGCAAGTGGAAGAGAGGCCTTTGGTGGGGGTGGGGGTGAGACAGGGGGGTAGAAAGTGCACAAGAGGGTAAAGGTTAATTTATCTGTGCAATGTACAATGAAATGCATATATGGAAATGTCACAATGAAATGCATGTAAGAATGAAACACATTAAGTTGTGCATTAAAAATATCCAATAAAAAAAGAAAAAAATTATGGTATATATTACAATGGAACACTATTCAGCAGTAAAGAAGAATGAAATTATGTCATTTCCAGCAAAATGGATGGAACTGGAGGCTCATTTTAAGCAAAATAACCCAGACTCAAAAAGAGAAATACTATGTTATCTCTCATATGCAGGAGCTAAATTTACCTTAAAGGAAAAAAAAATATATATATATATGTTTTTGTTGTTGTTAGGTGCCATCAAGTAGAGTATGACTCATACTCATAGTGGCCCTATGTACAACAGAGTGAAGTGCTCCCCAATTCTTTGCAGGGACATGATCTTATTTATATTTTAGCCCACTATTGCAGACACTGTGCCAATCCATCTAGTGGAGGGTTTTCCTTTTTTCGCTGACCTACCACTCTCCCAAACATGAAGTCCTTCTCCAGGGATTGGTCCCTCCTGACTACATATCCAAAATATGTAAGATGCAGTCTAGCCATCCTTGCTTCCAAGGAGCACTCTGGTTGCACTTCTTCTAGGACAGATCTGTTGGTTCTTCTGGCAGTCCATGGTGTATTCAATAATCTTCTCCAGCACCATAATTTTAAAGCATCAATTCTTCTCCTATCTCCTTTGTTTTATGTCCAGCTTTCACAACCATATGATGACACTGAAAATACCATGGCATGAGTCAGGTGTACCTTCATCTTCAATGTGACATCTTTACTTTTCAACACTGTAAAGAGATCTTTTGCCACAGCTTTTCCCAAAGCAATGCATCTTTTGATTTCTTGACTCCCGCTTCCATGGGTGTTGCTTGTAGAACAAAGTAAAGCAAAATCACGGACAACCTCAATCTTTTCTCTGTTTATTGTGAAGTTGCATACTGACCCAGTTATAAGGATTTTTGTTTTGTTGATGTTTCATTGCAATCCATACTGAAGGCTATGTTCTTTGATCTTCATCAGTAAGTGTTTAAAATCCTCTTCATTTGCATCAAGCAGTTTTGTCATCTGCATAATGCAGGTTGTTAATGAGCCTTCCTCTAATCCTGATGCCGCATTCTCCTTCATAAAGTCCAGCTTCTCAGATTATTTGCTCAGTATAGAAATTGAAGAGATATGATGAAATGATATAGCCCTGATGCACACCTTTCTCAACTTTAAACCAAGCAATGTTTCCTTGCTCTGTTCAAATGACTGCCTCCTTGTTCATGTATAGATTCCTCATGAGTACAGTTGGGTACTCTGGGATTTTTGGGATGGTATCCATAATTTGGTAAGATCTGCACAGTCAAATGCCTTTGCATACTCGATAAAACATAGACACCTTTCTGGTATTCTCTGCTTTCAGCTAATATCCATCTGACATCAGCAATGATATCCCTGGTTCCCTGCCCTTTTCTGAATCTGGCTGGATCTTCTGGCAGTTCCCTGTCTATGTATGCCTATAGTCACTTTTGAATGATCTTTAGTAAAATTTTGCTTGCATGTGATATTAATGATAGTATTCAATAGTTTCCTCATCCGGTTGGATCCCCTTTCCTGGAAATGGGCACAAATATTGATCTCATCCAGTCAATTGGCCAGGTATCTGTTTTTCAAAACTCTTCACATACATATGTTAGCAATGCTGCATCTGTTTGTTGAAACATCCCTATTGCTATTTCATCAATTCCTGGAAGCCTGCAGCTGTACCACTGTGGTGTCCTATCCTGTCAGATCTCTGAAGCTAAGCAGGCTTGGGCATGGTTAGTACTTTTGTTGGGAGACTGCCTGGGAACACCAGGTGCTGAAAGCTTGGGAGAAGAATCTGGCAACCCACTCCTCAAACACAATCTGCCATTGAAAACCCTACAAATAACAGAGAAGCACTAACAATAGTGTTTCCCCTGCTGTGGCTGAGTGAGACACTGACTCAATGGCACTTAACAACAACAACAACAATTCCCAGAGCCTTATTATTTGCCAATTCCTTCAAGGCAGCTTCTACTTTGTCCTTCACTATCATTGGTTCCTCATCATATGCAACCTCTTGAAATGGTTGGTCATCCACCAATTCTTTTTTGTGTAATGATTCTGTGTAATCCTTCCATCTTCTTTTGATGTTTCCTGCATTGTTTATTATTTTCCCTGTAGTATTTATCTCTATTACTGCTCCAGGCTTGAATATTTTCTTCAATTTCTTAAGCTTGAGAAACACAGAGTGTGTTCTTTCAGTTTTCTGTCTCAAGCTCTTTTCACATGTCATTGAAATATTTGATTTTTTGTTTTCCAGCTGCCTTTTGAAATCTTATGTTTAGTTCCTTAATTTCATCATGTTTTCCTTTTACTTTAGCTGCTCAACATTCAGGGACAATTCTCAGAGTCTCTTTTGATATGTAATTTTATCTTTTCTTTTTTCCTACCTTTTAATAATGCTTTCCTTTCCTTATGATATCCTTGATGTCATGCCACATCTCACCTGGTCTTCTGTCATTTGTGTCTAATGCATTAAATGTGTTCTTGAGGTGGTCTCTTGACTCAGGTGTGATATATTCAGGGTCATACGTTGGCTCTTTTACACTTGTTCTAATTTTCTTCAGTTTCAGTTTGAACTTGCATATGAGAAGTTGATGATCTGATCCTCAATTGACACCTGGTCTGACATTTGATATTGAGTTTTTCCATCATTTCTTTTCACAAATATAGTCAACTTGGTTCCTGTATGTTCCATCTGGTGAAGTCCATGTATATAGTCACCATTCATACTGGTGATAAAATGTATTTGATATGAAAAGGTTATTGGTCTGACAAAATTCTATCATGTCATCTCCAGCATTGTTTCTTTCACCAAGGCTCTATTTTCCAGCTACTCAGCCTTCTTTCTTTCCAACTTTTGCATTCCAGTCACTATTAGTTATCAGTACATCCTGATTGCATATTCTGTCTATTCCAGATTGCTGACGCTAATAAAAATCTTATCTGTGGCCTTAGCGGTGGGTACATAAATTTGAATTATATTCATATTAACTGGCTTTCCTGGTAGGTGTATGGATATACAATTCTATCATTGATGGCATTGTACTTCAGGACTGATCTTGAGATTCCTTTTTCATGATGAATGCAACCCTATTTCTCTTTAATTTGTCATTCCCAGCATAGTAGACCATATGATTATCGGACTCAAAGTGGTCCATGTCAGTCCATTTTACTCACTGATGCCTAGAATGTCTATGTTTATGTACTCAATTTCTCTTTTAATGATTTCTAATTTTCCTATATTCATACTACATACATTCCACATTCCAATTATTAATGGATGTTTACAGTTGTTTCTTTTCATTTTGAGTTATGCCACATCAACAAATGGGGATCCCTGGGGCTTTACTCCATTTCAGTCATTAAAGCTGACTCTATTTTGGGAAGCAACTCTTTCCCTGTAGTCTGTCTAATGCCTCCAATATGGAGGGCTAATTTTCTGGCACTATATTTGACAGTGTTTCTCAACTATTCATAAGGTCTTCAATGGCTAATTGTTTTGGGAGTGGGTTGCCAGGTCATCCTCCCTTGTGTGTCTTAGTCTGGAAGCTCAGCTGAAACCTATCCTGCTGGTATCTCTATTACTGGCAGCATAGCTTTCAGCCTCATGTCAACATGCAAGCCC
Source organism: Pedetes capensis (assembly GCA_007922755.1). NCBI lineage: Eukaryota > Metazoa > Chordata > Mammalia > Rodentia > Pedetidae > Pedetes > Pedetes capensis. The sequence continues at coordinate 91,631 of VMDO01003929.1, forward strand.
CCTCAGTGGGGAAACTGACAGATCTGTGGAATATATATATATATATATATATATATATCCACTATATATATATATAGATAAATATATTCATATTTATCTAAGAATAAAAAATACAAGTTGACCTGATGTAGAGGGGAGACTAGAGAGAGGAAGTGGACAATGCAGAAGGGGAGAGGGGAAGGGAAACAACAACATACAGGGTAAAGAAGGAAAGAAAAAAATGCAAACTACAGGATCCAATTCTGTTAAAATACAATAAAAAAGAAATGGTATAACCCATGGTTGCATATGACTGTCATTACAGGTTAATTAAACTCTTCCCCTTTTTTGGTTTGGTTTTGTTTATTTTGTCATGTAAAATTTTTAAGGAGATGGAAGTGGAAGCAATACTGACTTGATAGTTGCATAATGGATATATAAACTGACTTATTATTCTGTACCCCACCAGTATGTGTAAATAAAATACTAATAAAGAATAAATAAGAAAATACATAAATAAAAAGATTAAATAACCCTGGGAAAAATTTCACCAGCTAAATATACATATTGATTTCATATATTTATTTAATGTAGATAAGAATCTCTTGGTCAATGCTATCATTTATTTACAAAGTTTTTATATACGAGAAGGGGATGTTAGTAGCAAATAATGAAATGTATATATGGAGTAGGTATCTTGTCTAATGTTACACAGATAATAAACTGCAGCTTCAGAAGCTGAACATAAGTGTTTTAACTCCATTCTGAATCTTAAGTATTCTCTGCTAATATCTTGTGTTCCCATCAAAATATTATTAAATATGTATAATCTCTTATTTTTGCTCCATCTGTCATTGTAAAAGATATTACATAGTTTTTTAGAATATGCAGTTATCAGCCATTCACAATACCTGTACTACTCAATAAAATTTGGATGTATTTCAGATTCTTCAGTATAGCTAAAAATTAGATTATTTTTCTGTCATCAGAATAAAAGACTCAAAAATACTGCTAGCAACTTTTCCTAATAAGATGTCCTATGTGCACAAGGGAGACAGGAGAAGAATTAATGCTTTTGAATTATGGTGCTGGAGACGTCTATTGAATGGACTGCCAAAAGGACCAACAGATCTGTCCTGGAAGAAGTGCAACCAGAGTGCTCCTTGGAAGCAAGAATAGCTAGATTGCATCTTACATATCTTGGACATGTAGTCAGGAGAGATCAGTGCCTGGAGAAAGACATGATGTTTGGGAGAGTGGCAGGTCAATGAAGAAAAGGAAAACTCTCCACCAGATGGATTGACACAGTGTCTGCAACAATGAGCTTAAATATAAATAAGATCATGTGCCTGGCACAGAATGGAGAGGTGTTTCGATCTGCTATACATAGGGTCACTATGAGTCCGACTTGACTCGATGGCACCTAACAACAACAACATCTGCTGTATGTTAATTTAAGTTTATGAACTGCATAATAAAAATCTGACATTCTAGCCGGGCACAGTGGTGCATGCCTGTAATCCCAGCAGATCGGGAGGCGGAGGCAGGAGGATCACAAGTTCGAGACCAGAGGCAGTCTAAGTAATTTAGCAAAGCCCTGTCTCAAAAAAAAAAAAAAAAGTAAAAATATGGTTTGGAGGTGGCAGCTCAGTGGTCCAGCACTTGCAAAGCATGCAAGCACGAGACCTTGGGTTCAACCCCCAGTACTGGAAAAAAAATCTGATATTATTTTCTCATATTGAAAATACAAGAAAAATAACTTGATGCTATATTCCTACTCTAGGGGAGAAAGCCTGCAGCTGTAGCCCTGTGGCATCCAATTCTGTCAGATCTCGGAAACTAAGCAGGGTCGGGCCTGGTTAGTACCTAGATGGGAGACTGCCTGGGAACACCAGAAGCTGGAGGCTTGGGAGAATGACCTGGCAACCGCCTCCCAAAAATCAATCTGCCATTGAAAACCCTATGAACAGCAGAGAAGCACGGACAATACTGTTTCCCCTGTTGTACGCAGGGTCGCTATGAGTCAGATACTGACTCAACGGCACCTAACAACAACAACAAGGGGAGAAAAGCGGAATCAAGGCCATTCATTCTGTGCTTTCAGGAAAACAGAAACAATAAATATTCAGGACTATAGGTGACTCCAGCCACCTCAACACAGTCTATGAATTGCCATAAACACCACTGTAAAAACACAATGTTACAAGGATTACAAACCAAACAGAGATGTTAAGTCAGAGGGGGAGCAAGGTCTATACCTCAGAAATTCTCTCCAAACAAAAGTGTAAAATATCCTTCCTCTCTCCCTCCTTCCCAATCTCTTTTTCTCTTTCCTTCCTTTCTCCCCTTTCCTTTCTCCCTCCCTCCTCCCTTCCTTCTTTCTTCCTTCCTTCTGACCTTCTTTCCTTCTTTTCTTTTTTCCTTCCTCTTCCTTTCCTTTCATTTTTTCTTCCCCTCCTCTGTCCCTCCATCCCCTTTTCTTATTTACACTGATTATCAGAACACCAATCTTTCCATTGCTAGGCTACCAGAGATTTCACTGGGAGTTTTCAAGCAGGGGAGGAAATGATTTTAAAAATAGTACATTGGACAAAGAAAAAGAAGTTAGCCAATTATCAAAACACAATAGACACTAAAGTTCCAGACGTGAATACTTTATTGAATGGTCTACTTTACTGGAGTTTTATATTCTTAAATTCTGAGTGCAAATCAGGTAATCCATAGAGGATGATGCACATGTTTTGTTATATAGGTTCCCTTATATGTTGTTGTTGTTAGGTGCCATCGAGTCGTATCCAACTCATAGCGACCCTCATGGGGTTTTCAATGGCAGATTGTTTCGGGATTGCCTTGGGAGTGGGTTGCCACGTCCTTCTCCCATTTTTGCGGTGGTGGGAATCAAACTCGGGACCTCAGAGACTGCAGAGCAGCGCTCTACCAACTGAGCTAAATCCCAGCCCTTCCCTTATATAGATAATCTAAACATATTTTATAATGATTAGAAATTGAAAAAAATAATACAAGTATAATTTCCTAACTTGAAATTCTGTCTTTCACATTATATTATCATTGTCTTTGTTATATTTCATTTGCTATTGGGTTGGGAGAAAGGCTCGGCAACCCGCCCGCAAAAACACAATCACCCATTGAAAACCCTATGAATAGCAGAGAAGTTATTGTTTCTTCTGTTGTACATATATTCTTCATGAGTTGGACACTGACTCCATGGTACCTAACAACAGCAACAACATAATCAAAGAGTATGTCAGATTTATTATATGTCTAATAAATGCTCTTGCTAAAACCAGAATGTTATAATAAACTTATTGCAACAAGAATAACCTATTATATCTTCTTCAGGGTCAACACCTGGGGGATATAATATTCCTTCTTGTTAACATATGATTCTTTATATCTTGTCATTTCATTTGTTAGACTAATCTTTCATTGAACAACTGCTGTTATATAACCTTGTACATAGTTTATTATGTTAAAATAAAGTATACTGTATGGCTTTTGAGGAATACTGACAAATTGCTTCCTGAAAATGTTGCTTGATTTTGAAAGTCAATAGCAGTGATTGGCATTTATTTCATGCTTACCAGCATTGATATAATTTTAACTGCTTGCTTATTAGGCTATACATTTGCATCTGTTACTATTAATAAGAGTGAATTTCTTTCTATATGATGTCCAATTCTTTTCTGGAATTTTATTGCATTTTTCTTTTGTACTTCTGCATTCTTTTGTGCTTCTTGTCTACTCTCATATTTTATCCTCCATCTAACAGAGACAGTGTATTTTTCTAATAGATTCTCTGTAACACACATTTTATTTTATCTCATATATTTTGAAAATATTTTCCAGAATCTTGTTTTCCTTTGTATTTTCATTACATTTTACTCTCTGAATATTTTAGAAATCTCCCTAGAATCTTCCACCTTTTCTTTAATATTTCCTCTAGGTTTGCTAGATTTTGTACTCTAGGGAGAAGAAACATTTTTTTTGTTTGTTTTGATCATTAGTGTTTCAAAAGATTTCTACCAAATTCCTGGCATGTAGACAATATGCATAATAAATGCATTGACTTTAGAAAATGAGGTACACGATAATCCTGTAACTAGCAAGAGATTAGATAATGTTACTAAGGAGCTTCCTGAGGCTTTGAGGCAAATGGCCAACACTGGTACTTCCAATAATTCAGTAAAACCTATCAACCAACCTAACTCCAAACAAAAGTTTTACAGAGATGAAAAAACAGGTACAGACCGGCTCTTAAACTAAGCACAAACGTGACTCCCAAGATATAAAGAAACATATTCTCATCCAAAAAATTCATCTGAAAACCCAGTTAAATTAAACAAAAGACAACCCTTTCATTCCATATATATGTGTGTGTGTATATATATATATATATATATATATATATATATATATATGCTTAAAATATATAAAGTATTAGTATTAAAAAACTACCTCTGACTGCCTAAAGTCAACTTGTCTTCCAAGATCAGATCAATACAGATTGCCAAATTTTTAAATTCTCTTTATGTAGGGGTTTTATGATTCCAGAAACTATAACTTTACTAAAAAAAGGCCTTTGTCACCAAATTTGTGGCAGTTTACTACATTTCACGTAATATTTTTATAATGTAAAAATTTTACGTTGCATTACCTCATGCCTACAACTATGGCATCAGATCTCAGAAGCTTAGCAGGGTTGGGCCTGGTTAATACTTGCATGGTAGACTACCTGGGAATACAAGGTACTACAGGCTTGAGAGGAAGTTCCGGCTGCGATCAGCCACTGAAACCCCTATGAATAGCAGAGAAGCCTGACAATAGAGTTTTGCCTATTGTACATAAGGTCTCTCTGAGCTGGATTGTGACTCCAGGGCACCTAACAACAAAAACAATTTATCTCATATATTTATTCATTTATTATGACCTTCTTTTCCCACTTGCCAGGCCCTATACTATCAAGTTCTTTCCATACACTATTACACAGATTAATATAATATGATTTTCCATTATTTATATGCTAAATGGATTAATAGTTGCTAAGGTTTTGAGTTATCTTTATATTCTTAAAGTAAATCCTATATGTTTATGCTATTTTTGATATTTATATTTTTGTTTTATTATTTCATGTAACACCATAAAATGACATCATAAAAATGAAGGAATCTATTGATTAATCTAATTTTTAATGATTTGTACTGCAATGTGTATCATACCTGAATTTCATATATATGTGGATTCGTTTTGAAATTTACTTACCTTCATTTATCTACAAATTTGCTCTTCTTTTTACTTCCAAAAAATCTATTCCTTGTTCTTTGCCTTTCATTATATTCTTGAAATTGTTGTTGTTGTTAGGTGCCGTCGAGTCCGTATCCAACTCATAGAGACCCTCTGTACAACAGGGGAAACACTATTGTCAGTGCTTCTCTGCTGTTCATAGGGTTTTCAATGGCAGACTGATTTTTGGGAGGGGGTTGCCAGGTCCTTCTCCCAAGCCTCCAGCTTCTGGTGTTCCCAGGCGGTCTCCCATCCAAGTACTAACCAGGCCCAACCCTGCTTAGCTTCTGAGATCTGATGGGATCGGATGCCACAGGGCTACAGCTGCAGGCATTCTTGAAATTAGATATCCAAATTTGAAATTTTTAGTGTAATTTAAGTTGATGTTGATTTTAATTTAACATTTAAAGATAATTTAAAGTTTTACAATACTAATCCTTCTAATATAGGACTGTTGTTGTTGTTGTTGTTGTTGTTGTTGTTGTTGTTAGGTGCCTTCGAGTTAAGTCCGACTCATAGCGACCCTATGTACAGCAAATCGAAACACTTGCCGATTCTGTGCAAGGCAAAACATCTTATATATGTTTAAGCCCATTGTTGCAGGCACTGTGTCAATCCATCTGGTGGAGGGTTTTCCTTTTTTGCGTTGACACGCCACTCTCCCAAACGTGATGTCCTTCTCCAGGGATCAATCTCTCCTGACTACATGTCCAAAATATGTAAGACAGAGTCTGGCCATTCTTGCTTCCAAGGACCACTCTGGTTGCACTTCTTCGAGGACAGATTTGTTGGTTTTTTTGGCAGTCCATGGTATATTCAATAGACGTCTCCAGCACCACAATTCAAAAGCATCAGTTCTTTTTCTGTCTCCCTTGTTCACTGTCCAGCTTTCACAACCATATAATGAGAATGAAAATACCATGGGATGAGTCAGACTCACCTTGGTCTTCAATATGACATCATTGCTTTTCAAGACTCTAAAGAGATCTTTTGCCACAGCTTTTCCTGGAGCAATGTCTTTTGATTTCTTGACTGCTGCTTCCACGGGTGTTGATTATAGAACCAAGCAAAGCAAAATCTTGGACAACCTCAATCTTTTCTCCATTTGTTGTGAAGTTGTGTGCTGGCCCAGGTGTAAGGATTTTTGTTTTGTTGATGTTTAGTCGTAACCCATATTGAAGGCTATGATCTTTTATTTTCATCAGTAAATGTTTTAAATCCTCTTTACTTTCAGCAAGCAGCGTTTTGTCATCTGCATAATGCAGGTTGTTATTGAGTCTTCCTCCAATCCTGATGCTGTGTTCTTCCTCGTAAAGTCCAGCTTCTCGGATTATTTGCTCAGTGTATAAATTGAAATGATAGGGTGAAAGTATACAGCCCTGACGCACACCTTTCTCAACTTTAAACCACTCAGTGTTTCCTTGTTCTATTCGAACAACTGCCTCCTGGTTCATGTACAGGTTTCTCATGAGGACAATTAGGTGTTCTGGTATTCCTATTTTCTGAAGTGTTATCCATAATTTGTTATGATCCACACAATCGAATGCCTTTGCATAGTCAATAAAACATAGATTGTCAAATAGTTTGCACATTCAATTGGATCCCCTTTTTTGGGAACAGGCACAAATATGGATCTCTTCCAGTCAGTTGGCCAAGTAGCTGTTTTCCAAACCTGTTGGCACAAACATTTTAACACCTCCAGTGCTGCATCTGTTTGTTGAAACATCTCTATTGGTATCCCATCAATTCCTGGAGCCCTGTGATTCACCAGTTCTTTCAAGGCAGCTTCCACTTTGTCCTTCAACACCATTGGTTCCTCTTCATATGCAACCGCATGGAATGGTTGGTTATCTACCAATTCTTTCTTGTATAATGACTCTGTATATTCTTCCCATCTTCTTTTGATGTTTCCTGCATCATTTAATATTTTCCCTGTAGAATCTTTCACTACTGCCACTCGAGGCTTGAATTTTTTCTTCACTTCCTTAAGCTTGAGAAACACAGAGCGTGTTCTTCCCTTTTGGTTTTCTGCCTCCAGCTCCTTGGACATATCATTATAATATTTGTTTTTGTCTTCTCGAGCTGCCTTCTGAAATCTTCTGTTTAGTTCCTTAACTTCATCATGTCTTCCTTTTACTTTGGCTGCTTGACGTTCAAGGGCAAGTTCTACTGTCTCTTTTGACATGTAATTTGGTCTTTTCTTTTTTTCTTGTCTTTTCAAGACCTTTTTGCTTCCTTCTTGAATATCTTTTATGTCATGCCACAACTCTTCTGGTCTCCTATCATTTGTGTCTAATGCATTAAGCCTATTTTTGAGGTGGTCTCTGAATGCAGGTGGGATATAATCAAGGTCATACCATGGCTCTCGTGTACTTCTTCTAATTTTCTTCAACTTCAGTTTGAACTGCATATGAGAAATTGATGGTCTGATCCACAGTCAGCACCTGGTCTTGTTTTGACATTTTGTATAGAGCTTTTTCATCGTCTCTTTCCACATATGTACTCAATTTGATTCCTGTATGTTCCATCTCGCGAAGTCCATGTGTATAGTCTCCGTTTATGATGTTGAAAAATGTATTTGTAATGAAAAGGTCAATGGTCTGGCAAAATTCTATCATACAATCTCCAGATCTCCAGCTTCGTTTCTGTCACCAAGACCATATTTTCCAACTACTGAGCCGCCTTCTTTCTTTCCAACCTTTGCATTCCAGGCACCAGTGATTATCAGTATGTCTTGATTGCATGTTTGATCTAGTTCAGATTGCAGAAGCTGATAGAAGTCTTCCCTTTCTTCATTTGTGGCCTTAGTGGTAGGTGCATAAATTTGAATAATATTCATATTAACTGGCCTTCCTTATAGGCGTATGGATATTATTCCATCACTGACAACATTGTATTTCATGACAGATGTTGAAATGTCTTTTTTGATGATGAATGCAACCCCATTTCTCTTTAGTTTATCATTCCCAGCATAGTAGACCATATGATTGTGACTCAAAATGGCCTATGCCGCTCCATTTTAGCTCACTGATGCCTAGAATATCAATGTTCATGCGTTCCATTTCTCTTTTAATGATTTCTAATTTTCCTAGATTCATACTACGTACGTTCCATGTTCCAGTTATTAATGCATGTTTACAGCTGTTTCTCCTCATTTTGAGTTGTGCCACATCAGCAAGTTGAGCACCCTGGGGCTTTACTCCATTTCCGTCTTCATGGTAGTCTCTACTTGGAGGAGGCAATCTTCCCCAGTAGTCTTTTGAGTGCCTTCCAACCTGGGGGCCTCATTTTCTGGCACTATATCTGACAGTGTTTCTTTGCTATCCATAAGGTTTTCAATGGCTAGTCGTTTTGGGAGTGGTTCACCAGTGCCTCCTCCCTAGTCTGCCTTAGTCTGGAAGCTCAGCTGAAAACCTGTCCACCATGGGTAACCTTGCTCTTATCTGAGGTACCAGTGGCATAGCTTTCAGCCTCATTGCAACACACAAGCCCCCACAGTGTGGCAAACTGACAGACATGTGGGGGTTAGGACTGTAACTCATCTTTATTTATTCAAATTTTTTTCTTTCTTGAGTTTGTGTGGAGTCTGGATGCTGCCTGAGGTTTTTATAGCAGATTCCTTAGTCTTATTGAGTATTTTAAAGACTATCTTTTTGATGAAATTTTTCTAATTGCCTTTTACTTGATAAAAGGATTTATATAACTTTGGTAGTAGTGAATCAGTTTCTATTCTTCTTAAGAAGTCTCTTAGTAGTTCTTGTAGGTTTTCAATAGATTCCTAAATGTTCTTTGTATGCAAGTATTTTGATTATAAACAATGACTTTTCCTATTTAATCTCAATATCATATACATCATTATTTTTGTTTTATTCAACTGCTTGGATCATAGTCTTGATTTTCAGAGAATATTCCATATTCACATTAATAATGCTCATTGTCATCTTTATTTTATATGAATTTCACTAGAAGTGGCTTTGAATTTTGTCAAATATGAGCTATGTGTCAATTCTGAATCCTCTAACCTTGCTGAAGTTTCTTATGTTTCAGCATTATTTTGGTAGTATCGTCATGGTTTTCTGTGTATAAGATTATATTACTTACAAACAAATGCAACTCAACTTCCTCCTTTCTGATTTGAATGGCATGTCTTTCTTTCTGTTGCCTAATTGCTCTAGCTAGGAATTCTAGTAGTAAGTTGAATAACAGTGGTAAGCATGAGCATCTTTATCTTTTCCTGATCCAAAAGGAAAAGCTTTCAAAATTTCAACATTGAGAATATAGGCTGTGGGATTGTGACATCTAGCCTTTATTATGTTAAAGTACACTCATTCTAGAACTAATTTTTTGAGAATTTTTATCATAAATAATGTTACATTTTGTTGAATTCCTTTTCTATACCCATTGAGATGGTCATATAGTTTTTGCTCTTAATTGTTAATGTCGTATGTCACATTTCTATATTTATGCATTTTGAATTGTCTTTGCATCCCAGGGATAAACTCTATTTGATCCCAATGAATAATCCTGTCAATGTGCTTCTGGCACTAGTGTGGATGTCATTTTTTAGGTTTCTGCCAACTCTGTCAACTAAGTTGTAGCGTGCCAATAAAAAATTGTCAGAATCTTCAGTGGCTGATATTGTGGCCATCCACAGTTGCAGTGAGGTTGTTGAGGTCTTTAATGGTCATAGCCACTGAGATCCTCCCAATCTATTTTTCTCGCCCAGAGAGGTTGTAGCTGGAAAGATCCCATGATACTGGGTCTCGTAAACAAGTTTCCTCACGTTGGCAGCAGCAGTTGATGAGCACTACCTGTGGAGTATCCACAGAGCTGAAAGTTGAACCTGAGTGGAGGGGTTATAGCTCTGGATCTGGGGATGTATTAGTACTATTGCCTGGGAAGCGGGCATCCCTGCTGCTGTGTTGGTAATAGGATGGAAGGTACTACCGCTTGTGAAGCAACCTATGGAGTCCAGAATGGGAGCACAAGTATACACAGAATGCCTCTCTGTTTGAGTAAGATCTAGCTTTCTGTGGTGTTTGAGCTGATGTGTAGAGCATGGATGCACACAGAGAGGGCTTGGCTCAGGGGTCCAGAGTGCAAATGCGCTCACTATTGTGAAGGTTCAGGTGCTTGAGACCTGGGCAGACCCTAGGTATACACAGAGCCAGGGCATGGGATGTGAACATCCTCACAGCAGCTACCAAGGTGGGCTCAGAGCACAGAAGAAGTTGGGAAAGATGATTTTTTCTAAATGACTCAATACCAGCTACTTCTTAAGGAGGAAGAGCGTATGCGCCTCCTTCTCAAGGATTCCCTGGTGGGAACTGATGTTGATTACCTCGGTGGCTGGAAATAGTCGCAGATCCTGAGGACCATGGTGGTTACAGCCGTCATTATTCATCTCTCCCTTTTTTCTTTACTTCCCTTCCTCCCCTCCCCTCTCTCATCTCTAATTCTTCCTCTCCCCTTTGTTCTTTGTCATATAAAAATATGTTCTTTGTTGTTTCTTCTTCTAGCTCCATTTGGGGTTTGTTGCTCTTTAGGACTAGAAAATCTGTTTTTCCCTTTGACCTGTCTTTGTTTGTTTAATTCAATCAAAACACATCTTCTACTCTTTTCCTAAGAAAGTCAGCATGGTAGATAAATTGCTTTACCTTGTCTGAAAATGACTTTTTTTTCCCTGCTGTCACAGTTGATTAATAATTTGAAAATAGTTTTCTTCCACATTTTGAAAACTTTAGCTCACTGGTCCCAGGCTCCAATAAATTGCTACTGAAAAGTGTAAACCTGACTCCAGCTGGTATATTACATACTATGTGCCTCTCAGGATTTCTATGTTTTACATTCTCTCACTTTTAATCAGAATCTCCAATGACTTTATGTTTCAAAAAATTATTGAAATATGTCTACTGAACTGATGAAAGTGACTCCTTGTTTGGGGTTTGCTGATAGCCTTTAGGCTTCTTCTTGTGACAGACATATGCTGTTGTTGTTGTTGTTGTTAGGTGCCATGGAGTCCCTGTCCGACTCATACTAACCCTACACAAAACAGACAAAAGACTATAGTGCTTCTCTATTATTCATAGGGTTTTCAATGACAGATTGTTTTCTGGGAGTGGGTTGCCATGTCCTTCTCCCAAGCCTACAGCCCCTGTTTTTCCCAGGCAGTCTCCCATCCAAGTACTAACCAGGCCTGACCCTGCTTAGCTTCTGAGATCTGACAGGATCTGACACGACAGTGGTAGGGCTGCAGGCTGTCAAACGTATGGGCAAGGTATTAAGAAATCCTGAGTGCTCCTTCTTACGTGCCCTCAGTAGATTAAATCCGCACAAGTTCCTCTTTACACATGTGGGAACACTCAAGCTGGCCCCCCACCCTAACTGCAATAAAACCTTGATCAATCTTTTTTCTTTTCTCTCTCAAGCAGTGTAAGACTTGTCTGAGAGGTCTGCCTTGCTCTCCCCAGAGATTTCAACTGTGTAAGTCATAAACCTTTTCATACCCTTTTAATGTATATGTGGCAACATCCATACCAATCCTTTCGTGAGGCTCCTTGCCATTTTTGCAGGGTAACCATGGTATCTACTATTGTCTTCTGTCCCATTCTCTTTGTCTTTGTAGGTTTATGCAGAAATCTTAATATCATTTCCTTTAACATCACTAATTCTAATTCTTAAATTCATGCTTCATTTCTACTTCTTTTTCACCATGTCAAATCTTTGGTGATTTTTTTCTTTCATAGTGTCTCCCTGATGTTAAACTACCTCTGCATTGACACTTTAATACCCATATTTGTTTGTTTATTAACATAATTCAGAAATGGATTTCTTTCTGCTTTATCTTCAGTTGAGCGTCCAAAGGTTAGGAACAAAACAGTAGGTGGTATCTTTTCTTATATTGTTAAGTGGGTTGCTAGAACAATTATGCAAAAATTTCAGTGGGGATGTCTTTAAAACTGGTTTTGCCATATTTTGTTGTTGTTGTTGTTGTTGTTGTTGTTAGGTGCCATAGCATAAGGTCTGGCTCATAGTGACCTTATGTACAACAAATGAAACAATAGCCAACTATATACCATGTCCTGCACTAGTGTTTGTGCTTCTCTGCTATTCATAGGGTTTTCAGTGGCTGATTGCTTTTGAGAGTGGGCTGCCATGTCCTTCTCCCAAGGTTATAGCACTTGGTATTCCCAGGAAGTCTCTCATTCAAGTACTAACTAGGCTGACCCTGCTTAGTTTCCAAGATCTGACTGGATTTGATGCCACAATAGTATAGCTGCAGGCAGTTTTGCCATATAAAAGTATGTAAAATGGCTGATTCTGAAGAGGCAGTCTGATGTCACTTTTAAAAGAGCCCCAACCAATATGAGCTTCATGCAGCAGCCTTGAAATCTGAATAGAGGCGGACATACAGAGTGCTGAGGAGTACAGAGCTGAAGGTGGCAGGTAGGCAGCTGGCTTTGCCTTCATTTAGGTAGTTGCAGTTCATTGTTCTCAGTGGGAGGGTCTCTGAGAAATCTATGAATGCACAATGTGATATAAACATTCAGCTTTTGAACACTGGCCAGAGAACACCAGCATGAAAATGTGACTGTACTAGCAAGTCAAAGCATCTCTACTCCATATGTCTCTTCCTGCTGACCAACTTTATTATCTACTAGCATTTCATGAGGCATTTTTAAAAGGCTACCTCTCTTCCCCAGAGTCCACACTCAGCCCATAGGAAATATACCTCAGGGTGCCTATTTTAGGGGATGATCTGATATAAAAGTGGTCACCTCTGTGAACTCTCCTGCCAAACAGGTAATCCAGTTAGTTAAATCCACTCTTACTCATATGTGCTATTGAGTTAAAACCCAGCCTTTTCACTCTGTCAAGCTTCAAAGGACACAGATAAAGCTGTAAGAATGATTCCTTAAAGTCCCTTTCATCTAGCATAAGCCATAGGGGAAGAGGTCCCTGTCTGTGGTATAGAAGAAAAAATGCTTAATTACTCCTAATTATTTCTCAAGATAACTTCCTCCTTGGTGCCTAGCTTGTATTTCTGCTGAAGTAGTCTAGTCTCTGCCTGAAAGCGTTCCTTCATGGGACACATTTTTAATTGATCTGTAGACTTTTGCTCTGACCTCAATCATTTTATACTCTTAAGACAAAAGTGTTTGGCTAATGATCAAAAAGTAGTATTTGACATAATGTTGTTGACAATTTCTGCATAATGGTCTACTCTCTCACTCATAAATGTGGGGGTAATTGCTAAATATTAAGTTCTTAGCCCTTTGGACTTCACTAAAACCAAATTAGAAATGGTCCAATTCATCACCGTATTATACTTATTTCTTGATTTATCTATCTCTACTTTTTGGCTTCCTTCATGTGACTGTTAACTTGTTCTCTGGGGGCTTGCATGGTGCTGCTGTGATGCCTAAAGCTATGCCACTACATTTCAGATACCAGCAGGGCCATCTATGGTGGACAGGTTTCAGCTGAGCTTCAGACAAAGACAGACTAGGGAGAAGGACCCAACAGCCCAGTCCTGAAACAATTAGCCATTGAAAACACCATGAATAGAAGAGAAGCACTGTCAAATATAGTGCTGGGAAATGAACCTTGCCCCCAGGCTGGAAGCATTTGAGAAAAAACTGGGGAAGAGTTGTCTCCTCAAAGTAGAGTCAACCTTAATGACAGGAATGGAGCAAAACCGCTGGGACCTCTATTTGCTGATGTGGCATGACTCAAAATGAGAAGAAACATGGTGGCTGCAAAAATGATCTCAAATATAAAGGATCATGTGCATGATACAGTACCGGGTGGTGCTTTGTTCTGCTGTACTTTTAGGGTCACTATGAGGCAGATCCAACCCAATGGCACCTAACAACAACAACTGTGTAGCTTAGAAACGAGTTCATATAAGTTAAAAGCAGACAAAACAAAGGAAAAAAACAGAAATAAAAAAGTTATAAGTTAGACTAATACCGAAATGTATTCCATAAAAACCTATGTGGTCAGTATAGATAAGTGAGACATAGATGTAAGCCCTAGCATAATTAAGATCATAGAACTTATTGCACATCTAATATTCTATCTCTTTAACTAGGCTCCACAAGGGAATTTTTTTCTTGTAGGTATTTTTGTTTAGTGGTTTTGCTTTGTAATTTTTGTTTTTCACTTTTGTAAATCCAGCACCTGAAGCTTTGGATGATACCCAGCATATGTTTAAGAGCTACTTGTTACAGAAGAGAATTAGTAAATAAATGTGTTTGTAAGTGTTTTGCTTTTGTTTTTGTTTTCACAGTTGAAACACAAATATCTTATTGGATATGTGTATGAAAATACCATATGTTCTCCCTTTCTGCTTTTCATTTATCAATATATTTTCCCTCTCTGCTCTTTGTTTATTAAAGATATTTTTGTCACTGGAAAGTTTTTTTTTTTTTCCAATTCAACTGAGTCATTAGGTGCTGTAGAGTTGAGTCCGACATAGCGACACTATGTACAACAGAATGAAACACTCCCCAGTTGTGTGCCAGGGAAAGGATCTTTTTTATATTTAAGCCAATTGTTGTAGCCACTGTGACAATCCATCTTGTTGAGGGTCTTCCTTTTTTCATTGACCTGCCACTCTCCCAAACATGATGTCCTTCTCCAGGGACTGGTCCCTCCTGACATGTTAAAAATACATCAGATGGAGTCTAACCATTCTTGTTTCCAAGCAGCACACTGGTTGCACTTCTAGGACATATTTGTTGGTTCATTGGCAGCCCATGATATATTCAATATTTGTCTCTAGCATCATAACTCCAAAGCATCAATTCTTTTCCTATCTTTCTTATTCAATGTCCAGCTTTCACAACTGTATAATACAAGTGAAAATACCATAGCATGAGTCAGGCACACCTTTGAATTCAATGTGACATCTTTACTTTTCAACACTTTATAGAGGTCTTTTGCAACAGTTTTTCCCAATGCAATACATCTATTGAATACTTGACTGCTACTTCCATTGGTGTTGATTGTAGAATCAAGTAAAGCAAAATCTTGGACAGCCTCAATCTTTTCTACATTTATCACAAAGTGTACTTATACCCAGTTGTAAGGATTCTCATTTTGTTGATGTTGAGGTGCAATCCATACTGAAGGCTCTGTTCTTTGATCTTCATCAGTAAATGTTTCAAATCCTCTTCATTTTCAGCAAGCAGAGTTGTGTCATCTGCATAACAGGGTTGCTGATGAGTCTTCCTCCAATCACGATGCCACATTCTTCTTCATAAAGTCTAGCTTCTCAGATTATTTGCTCAGCATAGAGATAGAAGAAGTACAGTGAAAGGATACAGACATTTCTTGACTTTAAAGAAGGCAGTGTTTTCTTATTCTGATCAAACAACTGCCTCCTGGTCCATGTACAGATTTCTCATAAGGACAATTAAGTGCTTAGTATTCCCATTCTTTGCAATGTTATCCATAACCTATTATAATTCACACAGTCAGATGCCTTTGCACAACTAATAAAACATAGACATCTTTTTGGTATTCTCTGCTTTCAGCTAATATCCATCTGACATCAGCAGTGATACCCCTGGCTCCACATTGTCTTCTCAATCTGGCTTGATTTTCTAGCAGTTCCCTGTCTGTATACTGCTTCAGTAGCTTTTGAATAATATTTAGCAAAATTTTGCTTGTGTATGATATTAGTGATATTAGTGTTTGATAATTTCCATATTCAGTTGAATCCCCTTTTTTGGGAATAGGCACAAATATGCATTTCTTCCAGTCAGATGGCCAGGTAGCTATTTTCCAAATTTCTTGGCATAAACAATTGAGAACCTCCAGGGCTGCATCTGTTTGTTGAAACTTCCCTATTTGTATTCCATCAATTCCTGGAGCCTTGTGCTTCACCAAGTCCTTCAAGGCATCTTCTACTTTGTCAGTACCATGGATTCCTGCTCATAAGCAATCTCTTGAAATGATTGGTCATCCACTAATTCTTTTTGGTATAATGACTGTGTGTTCATCTCTATTGACATTTCCTGTGTCATTTAATATTTTCCATGTAGATTCCTTCACTATTACCACTGAAACTTCAACTTTTTCTTCAATTCCTTAGGCTTCAGAAAAACAGACCATGTTCATTCCTTTTGGTTTTCTATCTCCAGCTCTTTGCATGTGTCATTATAGTATTTGATTTTGTCTTCTTGAACTGCCCTTTGAAATCCTCTGTGTAGTTCCTTAACTTCATTATGTTTTCCTTTTACTTTAAATGTTCAACATTCAAGGGCAAGTTTCAGAGACTCTTTTGACATGTAATTTGATCTTTTCTTTCTTCCTTGTCTTTTTAATAACCTTTTGTTTTCTTCATGAATGATGTCTTTGATGTCATGCCACAATTAATCTGGTCTTCAATCATTATCATCTATCTCATCAAACCCATTCTTTGGTGATCTCTGAACTCAGATGGGATATATTCAAGGTCATACCTTGGCTCATGTACACTTGTTCTAATTTTCTTCAGCTTTAATTTGAATTTGCCTATAAGCAGTTGATAGTCTAATCCACAATCCACACCTGGTCTTATTCTGACTTTTGCCATTGAGCTTTACCATCATGTCTTTCCATAAATCTTGTCAATTTTGTTCCTGTGTGTTCCATCTGGTGACTTCCTTGGTTATAGCTGCCATTTATGGTGGTAAAAAAAAATGCATTTGCAATGAAACTCATTGGTCTGACAAAATTCTATCATGCAATCTCTAGCATTGTTTCTGTCACCAAGCCATTTTTCCAACTACTGAAGCTTCTTTGTTTCCAGTGTTTGCATTACAGACACCAGCAATTATCAGTATATCCTGATTGTATGTTTGATCTATTTCCAATTGTTTGATCTATTTCCAATTGTAGAAGCTTGTAAAAATCTTCCCTATCTTCATTTGTAGCCTTAGTGGTGGATATGTAAATTTAAATAATAGTCATAGGCATAATGCCTCATAGGCATAATGGATATTATTCTATCACTGACAGCATTGTACTTCAGGACAGATCTGTAGACTTCTTTTCTGATGATGAATGCAACCCTATTTCTCTTTAATTTATCATTCCCAGAATAGTAGATCATACAACTATGTGCTTCATAATGGCCCCTGCCAATCCATTTTAGCTCACTGATTCCTAGAATGTTGTTTATGCACTCTATTTCTCTTTTGATCACTTCCAATTTTTCCTAGATTCATACTAAGTACATTCCATATTCCAGTTATTAATAGATGTTTACAGTTGTTCCTTCTCATTTTGAGTCATGCCACATCAGCAAATGGAGGTCCCTGGGGCTTTACTCCATTCCTATCAATAAGGTCAACTTTACTTTGAGGAGGCAACCCTTCCCCAGTCATCTTTTGAGTGTCTTCTAACCAGGGGGATCATTTTCTGGCACTGTATCTGACAGTGTTTCTCTGCCATTTATAGCATTTTCAATAGCTAATTGTTTCAGGAATTAGTTAGCCATGTCCTTCTTTCTAGTCATAGTCTGAAAGCTTTCCTGAAATCTGTCTACCTTGTGTGACCCTGCCTGGTATCTGTAATACCAGTGGCATAGTTTCCAGCATCACAGTAACATGCAAGCTCCCACAGTACGGCAAACTGACAGACACTTGGGGGAATTGAATTATTAGTCACAGCAATAAGACAAGAGAAAGAAATAAAATGAATCCAAATAGGAAAGGATGAAGTAAAATTATCCCCATTTGTAGATTATATGACTCTATACTTAAAAGACCCAAAAGAATCGACCAGAAACCTCCTTGCATTGATAAACACTTTTAGCAATGTAGCAGGACAAAAAATCAACATACAAAAATCAGTAGCTTTCGGTATACCAATAACAACCAGGCAGAGAAACAAACATATTCTCTCTTGTCTCCATTATATAATAGCAGCCCAGCTGCCCCCTCAGTAGTCAGGATTAATCACAATTGAGAGGATAATAACTCTCCTTTTCCTGTTGATTCAAAGTCATGGGAGCCCAAAGTGGCCAGTTGGCAGTCTTAACTTCCATTTCAAGGGAATCTTTGTTATGTCCAGTGTTGGAAACATTTCCCCTGGTTAAAGGAATACTACTTAACCAGCAGGTGTGACAGGAGTTGACAATTTTGCTAATGAATATGTTAGTAGGTAGCAGTGTTACAGTGCTCTGTGGGAGTGATCTGGGAAGTGGGCAACAAATCTCAGTCCTTGGTCACATTTATAAGTGATTTTGCAAACAGACCAAGGAGAGAATTTATATTTTATACCAGTCATGGAAGTAATAATAAAGAGTATACATGAGGTTTAAAAAAAGATAGTGTGCCTTTAAGGAATTATTATTGGGAAAACTGAGGCACCTGGAGAAGTTTATATGAACCTATGAAGGAACTTGGGAAAACCTCAGTTCTATGGGTGAATTGGTACAAGGATATTTCTATTCTCGGGAGAAGATAAGGCCAGAGAGAATAAAATTGTTGAGCAAGCTTCTAGAAGAAAAGATACCTTGGATAGACAGAGAAGATGACAGGCCTGAGACAAGGGTGGAGGTGAGTGTGCACATGCCCAACCGAGAGGAGAAGACAGAGAGAGAAAGAGAAAGTTATGCTTTCTGACATAGAGATCATAAAGGGGGAAAGTCCAGCAGTGAAGATCCATGAACAGTGTCTTTCATGCATCTGAGCTGGAGGTCAAGAATCATATACGTCCATCAACGAGACTATGGGCATCTCTGAACATCTGTGTAGAACTGTAGACAGCTTTGCACATCTGCAGACTTCTGTAGATTGCTCTAATCATTTCTGTAAGCTGCAAACAATTAGACACTGAAATCAGTGGAGATTGTGGATTTCTATGGATGTCAGGACTCTGTGGACTCTGCAGAGAACTGTGGAAGCTGAGGATATCTGGACAATGTGTTGAAAACTATAGACTTGGCTGAGAACTGTGTAGAGTACAGATTCAAGATTGCATTGATGGGAGGGGCTTTTGTGGTTTTTAAGTCCCTATCTCATTATGGGGACAGAAATTCTTCTCCTTTCTTTGATCTTGTTTTCAGGTGTGTTGGGTTTCTCCCACATGTTGGTCTAGGCTGGCCTGTCTGGGTTGTAAAACAGGTTTTTCTTTTTATCTGAGGAGGGGTTCTCCTTCAATGGAGACTCTTTTTCCTAGGCTGGACCCTAGGCTGGACCCTAGGTGTTTCCCTACGTACTTGTGGCCTTTATATGCAAACCGTTCTGGTTATAGATCATGCCATTTGTTCAGATGCTATAGGTTACAGACTGGGTTATCTGGAAAAGGGTATTATCTACTG
Source organism: Pedetes capensis (assembly GCA_007922755.1). Lineage (NCBI taxonomy): Eukaryota > Metazoa > Chordata > Mammalia > Rodentia > Pedetidae > Pedetes > Pedetes capensis. Next base: position 111,228 of record VMDO01003929.1, read on the forward strand.
ACAACCATGCTATTTTCAAGGATATTCTCTGTGAGAGAAGCATGGGACCACCAGACCAAGGCCTTTGTCTCAGAGGAAGTTACACTGATATTCACATCTTAGGTGACTGGGAAACAAATTGGCTGAAGTATAGACAGCTGGGAAATAGATGGCTGCACAGTCTCTTTCATCCCCATTCTTCCTGCCTTCTATACCCCCTGTCAAATTACTAGAGGTAATAGTGAGTGGAGCCACTCCCATTTTCACTTGTTGATTCTTGGATCCGTGAATTTTAACTATAATAGGAAAACTGCCAAATATTGAATGCTGATTCAGAGCACATACAATACCTTGGATTAACATGTTTCCAGCTCCCTGAGGTATCCCCACCTAGCTGGCCCTGTAATTGAGTCTTCAAAAAGCCATTCTATCATTCTATTATCCCAGCTGTTCCAGGATGACAAGCAACATGATAAGACTGACATGGATCTTTATTGCTATGAACTGAGTTCCTGGATCAGAAGCAATCCTCTGTGGAATGTCATAATGGGGAATAAGGTTGTCTGTAAACCCACAGATGATAGTTTTGGCAGAAGCACTGCATGCAGAGGAGGCAAAACCACACAACAAATAAGTATAGCTATTTTAAGAAGAGCAAAACAATATTCCTTCCCTAATGAAAGCTACCCAATGTAATCAATCTCCAACAAGGTCTTTGGCTGATTACCCTGGGAATGGTGCCATAATGGGGACTTAATTTTGGTTTCTGATCCTAGCAGGTTAGGCACTCAGTAGTGACCATAGCTAAACTGGTTTTGCCAAGAGGAAGTCCATGTTAATGTGTGGGTTTAAGAGGCCCAAATGAGGCATTTACATTCACCTCATACATGCTAATTGTGTTTATAAAATGTTAATAGATATACGTTTTGAAACCAAAACAAACAAAATATTTTAAGAAAAGTTTAAATGGAAACATAGAGCCACTTGCAGCAAAAAGAAATACTTCTAATCCTTAAAAAGATAGTGTTGTTAGTGACCTGATGTCACTGTCTATGTTCCAGATGGGCTACATCACCAGTTAAGTGTAACCCATGGATAGCATCTATTTCTATCAACAAGGCCAATTCATTTATGAGTAATAATAATTGTCACCCAATATTAAAGAATAAGAAATTGAAATAAAGCAACTAAATATTTTTTCTAATCTGCACCTTGGATCTTCACGGTATGTACAACTTCTCCAATATTAAGTTCATTTCTGTATCTCCAAAATTATTCTTTTAGTGAAGAATGGGAAACACTATAAAAAAGACATAATTTCCAACTCATTGATAGGTGAGAATTGAAAAGATATTAGCTGCTTATTTTGTAGTGAACAACTGGAATATCATATAAAAATATGAAGTGCTTTACATGCTTATTAGAAAACTGACAAAGAAGTAAGCCAAAGGGCACAGTTTCAAGGTAACTGATTTACTATAAAAATTGCAAAGCAAAAAACTATGTCTTTATATAAAAGTAATGATTTATTTTAACTTTTGTTAAATATCAGGATAACAATTATAAAATAATATCTTCTGGTAAAATGACTAGATTTTGATGTAATTAATCTGCATATAATTTTAAAAGTAGGAAACATTCCTTATGTATGTACATATACATATTGCCACAATTATTATATAAGCATGGTAAACATTACATGTTATCATTATAAATAATAGAAATAATAGTAAATGCTCTATTTCACATAAATGTGTCAAAGAAATATAACTTTAAAATATCTTCATATGAAGTCAATGGAGTTTTGGAAATAGATAAAAAAACTTGATTTCATTAAGTTTTCTATTTTATTCTATAGTAAATGACATTAAGATCCAGAAATGTAAAATGATTACTGAAGCCTAAGTAACTAGAGTTTAAATGAGAATGGCCAGGTTCACAAATTCTCAGCCCTAAGATGGTTCCCATGTCCAACTAAATATGATTGCTTACATATGGAATATGTCTACATTTGAATACATTTTAGATTGTTCTCAGTTGAAAGGAGATTTCTTGATTAAACTTCTTGGTTTAACTTTAGTACACAGATACTTGCTGTGAATTTGGACATATTTATACCTTCACACAAAAATCCATAAACCCAATCAAACCAAGGCTTTAAACAAGGGACTGGATTGAACTTTTGAAGTGCTAAACAATGAAAGGAATTTCAACCATTGCTTTTTTCTTTTTCTTTCTCTTTTTCAAATAACTTTGAACTGATTTGAAATTCCCTAGAGTGCTACCTTCACTAATGAGTTCAGTAGGATATAAACTCCTCAACTTCACAGAAATGTGAAATATAGGACTGTCTCACTTTCAAAAGTGTTCTGATCGATATCTTTTAAAGCTCTTATGGTCTTTGATAATCCACAAGTTTTTTATTTGTAGGTATGGTTTTAATTTCATACACTAAGGCAAATGAATAAGCAAATGCAGAAAGAACAAAGAAGGTATCTGCAAAGTCAGGCAAAGGAATTGCATCTTTTGTCATTTAAAAGAATGATAAAATGCACATTCAATTGTGTAAGCATCACTACAGTGAATTATATACAGGACTTTAGGCTTTCCACCACTAACTAAGTGTATCTTTCCAGGCCTTTTCCAAGGTCAACTTTATAATACTAAAATAGAAAAATAAGCAGAATATGAAAAAGAAAAAAGGTCAATAATTTTGCCTATGTTTAACTGAGGGATTTTGTTTGACTAATTTTATAATATGAAGATGTGATTAGTATAAGACTAAAGAGGTTAAGTTCAGTATCTGTTTTGAAGGAAGCATAGAGGTGAACTTTATAAATTGCTTATGGAAATCACTTTAGGCCTGTTGTTTAATTCAGAGTCACTTGGCAGATGGAAAAAAAATCCCTGAAATTTAAGACCACACAAACATTTTTAGAAAACTACACTTCAATCCCCAAAAGGCATATACTTCAGTTCATATCATAATACTTAGATTTTGCAGTTGGTACCCTGAAATAAGAAGGAAAGGTAAAGCACACGAAGAAATAACTTCAAAAGAACAAGCCAGAGCAATGTTTCATATATATTTAATGCTCCATGTGTTCAAGTATTTGTTGAAGGTTTTATTCCCCTGTGATACATTTTTATTAAGTAAGGTACAAGAGAGAAAATTAAATTCATAGACTTGTATGAAAAGATAGAAAATAAGTTTAAAATCACTACTACTAGACTATCATACTTACAGAATATTCTCAGCTTAACTCTCTTGGCCTGACCAGTTTGTTCCTACTTCAGCTCTTCCTCTGCTTTCCTTGGCATTCTTATTCAATTTCTAACCCTTGGTCTTACAATAACATTACTCCTATTTCTCAAGAATGTCCTAGCCACCCGCTGAAGGTCCTCTGAGAATATCCACTTCAGAATCTCTTTACTTTCCCCCTCTAAGTTATGATTACTATTTTTCATTATTTCTATGCAAGAGGATGCCTCCTCCTTTCTAAAGCTAATTTCTTCTCTGCCTCCCTTGTCTCCTTAAGGAATTTCCTTCACTAATTATCTACTCCCATATATTTAGAATCTATATTTTCTTTTCTTTAGATTGTTCCCCTGAGTAAAAAAAAACTTGCTGATGCTTCAAGCTACTATATTATTTCTCTCTTTTCCTTCACCATCAAAATGAATTTTAAAAACATGTAATCACTATTTGTTCCCTCACTTCCCACTCACTAGTTATTCCTTTAAATTCCGTATGGTTTCATTTATCTCACACAGTTGTGTTAAATTAAATATCCATGCTATGTGTAAAAATTGTACACATGTATCCCTAGAGTTAGTTGCAAGGAAAAGATAATAATTGTGATTAAGTTAAGCAGAAAAAAGAAGTTTATTAAAAGAATATTGAGTCATACAAAGAATTGATGGGAAGACTATAAACAATTCAAAAACTGTGCTGTAAAGAACTCTTAGAACTCAATAATAAAAAAGACACATAAATTTTAAAATGGGCAAAAAATTGAAAAGACATTTCTCCAAATATATGTTGTTGTTGTTGTTGTTGTTAGGTGCCGTCAAGTCAGTATCCAACTCATCGTGACCCTCCTAGGGTTTTCAATGGCTGGCCATTTCGGGATTGCCTTGGGAGTGGATTGCCAGGCCCTTCTCCCAAAAGAATATATAGGAATGGCTAAAAGCATATGAAGATTTTCAATATCGTTGGCATCAGAAAGATAAGACAAATTTACACATAAACCTCTTTTTATTCATTATATTCATGGCTACAAGAAAAAAAGAAATATAACAAGTATAGATAAGGATGTGGTAAAATTGGAATGCTCATGAATTGTTGAAGAGAATGTAACATGATGTGACTACTTTGGAAAACAATCTGACAGTTCCTCAAAATATTTTCAACCTAAATGTTCATGGATGAGTGAATAGATAAAGAAAATTTGGTATAAATGTGCAAGGGAATGTGACTCAGCCTGAAAAAAGAAAGAAACACTGTCATTTGCTATAGCATGGATGAGTCTGGAGGATATTATACAATTGAAATAATGTACACGCAAAAGACAAATGCTATGTTATCTCACTTAAATCTTGAAAAAAAAAAAAAACTTGAGCCAGGTACTATGGCACACACCTATAATCCTAGTGACTAGGAGACTAAGGCAAGAGGTTTGCAAGTTCAAGAACAGAGTCAGCCAGTGCAACTTAATGAGACCCTGTCTCAAGATAAAAAATTAAAAAAAAAAGGGCTAGAGGCTCAGCAGCCTAGTGGTAGAGCACTTACAAAATATGTGCAAAGCCCTGGATTCAACCCTCTAGTACATCCAAAAATAACTCTTTTTTGAACTCATAGTCACAGAGAATAGAATAGTGGTTGTCAGGGGTGGGTGCTAGAGAGAGATATGAATATGCAGATGTTATTTAAAGGGTATAAAGTTTCAGTGTGACAAAATGAGTAAGCTTTAAATCTATTGTATAATATGATCATAATTAACATATTGAATACTTCAAATATTGCTAAAAGATCTAACATCTTAAATGTTTTCACCACAACACATAAATATGTGAGATAATAGACTCATTATCTTGACTTAATCATGTCAAATGCATCTATAAGTAAATATTATGCTGCACACTATAAAATACACTTTTTTATTTGTCAATTATACCTCAGTAAAGGTGCAAAACAGTGAATAAGGGAGACAGGAGAAGAATTGAGGCTTTAGAATTATTGTGCTGGAGACAAATATTGAATATACCATGACTGTCAAAAGAACCAACAGACCATCCTAGAAGAAATATTATCAGAATGCTCCTTTGAAGCAAGGATGGTTAACTTGCATCTTGTGTATTTTGGACATGTTGTCAGGAGAGACCAGTCTCTGGAAAAGGACATCACATTTGGGAGAGTGGCAGGTCAATGAAAAAAGAAGACCCTCAAACAGATGAATAAACACAGCGGATGCAACAAAGAGCTTAAACACTATAGTGATTATGTACATGGCAGTTTTGGGGAGTGTTTTGTTCTGTTGAACAAAGGGTCACTATGAGTTGGAACCAATTCAACCTAACAACAGCAACAACATAGATCTCAGGAAGATAATGTTTACTACAGAGTCACTGTGTGTCCAGCAAGTCCACTCTTACATAGCCAAGAGAAATGGAAACACATGGCCACATCAAAACATACACACAAGTGTTCACAACAGCATTATTCATGATAACCAAAATGTTAAAAAACCCAAACATCCTTTGACTGATGAATGGATAAATAAAATGTGACATATCCATGGAATTCTTCAGTAATAAGAAGGAATGATGTGTTTATACATGCCTCATGTGTCTGTCATCTTGTCCAGCTGTGGGGGCTTGTGTGCTACTGTGATGTTGAAAACTATGCCACCAGTATTTTAGATAACAGCCGGGCCACCCATGGTGGACAGGTTTCAGCGAGTTCCTAGACTAAGACAGACTAGGAAGGACTCAGCAACCCGCTTCTGGAAACAACCATTGAAAATCCTTTGAATAGCAAAGAACCACTGTCAAATACAGGGCTAAAAAATGTACCACCCCCCACCTTCATGCTGGAAGACATTCAAAAGACAACTGGGAAAGAGTTGCTTCCTCAAAGTAGAATTGACTTTAATGATTGAATGGAATAAAGATTCTGGGACTTCGTTGATGTGGCATGACTCAAAATGAGAAGAAACACAGTGTCTGCAACAATGGGCTCAAACACAAAAAGATCATGTGCCTGGCACAGTGTCGAGTAGTGTTTCATTGTATTGTACATAGAGTCGCTATAAGTCTGACTCAACTTGACAGGGCCACGTGCCTGCATGCTTTGCAAGTGCTGGACCACTGAGCTGCGCCCCCAGCCCATTTTTTTTATTTATTTATTTTTACTTTTTGAGACAGGATCTTGCTAAATTACGCAGACTGCCTCTGGTCTCGAACTTGCGATCCTCCCGCCTCTGCCTCCTGAGCCACTGGGATTACAGGTGTGCACCACCACACGCGGCTTAACATGGATAAATTTTGAAAACATTATGGTGCATGAAATAAGTTACTCACAACAGGCTAGACAGTATATAATTCCATGCATATGAATATTTATATAGGCAAATCTATAGAGACAGAAAGAAAATTAGTAGTTTCTTAGAGGGAGGTCAGGATAAAAAGTTTTATCTTGCATGATGCAAATGTTCCAAAATTAAATCATGGTGGTGATTGCAAACCCTGAAAATATGCTTAAAACTACTAAATTGCATACCTTAAATGAGTGAGTTTTACATTATATGAATTGTATTTCAGTAAAAGTTTGGGTTTTTTTTAAGTCACACAGGTACAAAGAAAACATATTTAAGAAAATATAGCCAGCTGTCAATAGGGCCAGTCAAGTTCCATGCTGCCAGTGGTCTTGCCACACCTGGAAATGTACTGCTTTTGCCAGCAGTTCCTGGATGTTGGCAGTGACATGAGATTCCAGCTTTCCCAGCTTCTTTATATCATCCACTTCAGACTCATGTCCCAAGTGGGAGCATCTGGTTGCTCAAGTTTAAGAAAAGTCTCTGAGGTTTAGTTTGAAGAAGACTTGGGGAAGAAGTACTTGGCCACTCGTGTAAAACAAAAACAGTGTCCCATTCCCTAACTATGGACTAGGCAGCTATGAAATGACACATGTTCCCCACAGTCTATCCAGAAAGCCTTGGTTGTGTTTTTCCTGTGCACATTTGGACTTTCTAACTGAAATCTGCCCAATAAGATTCCTGAATTATTCCTTGACTTCTGCAATGGAGATTATTCTGCCAGACACCAAAAACATGTAAGAGTTTTTATTTATTTTCCAGTTCTCATTATGTTCCATAACCAATGAGTGGCAAAGTTTTAACCTTCTGATTATCCCTAGGATGACTTATATTACGGTATAGATAATAATATTGTTACTGCTACTTTTAATTAGTTTAAACTCCTATAATTTGATAGTTTACTGTGCACCTTCTAACAGGAATTTCCTCTCTCTCAAGATAAATCCACCTTACAAACCACTGTCCAATTTTCTTAAAGCAAGGCCTAAATCAAACTATTTTCCTGTTCAAACTCTTCATTGATAAAACATGAACTCTATATTAAATTAATCAATAACTGGTGTGAAAGGCCAGTAAAATTTCACTGAGTCTATCTTGCTAGAAGGGCTGAGGTTTAGCTCAGTTGGCAGAGTGCTGCTCTGTTCCCTCTGAGGCCCTGAGTTCTATCACCAGCACCACAAAAATGGAAGGATGATGTGGAAGGCCACTCCCAAAACAATCCCGAAACAATCAGCCATTGAAAACTCTATCAATAGCAGAGAAGCACTGATATAGTGCTGGACATGGCACAGTGTTTGGGAGTGTTTCATTCTGTTGTATATAGGGTTGCTATGAGTCAGACTCGAAGGCACCTAACAGCTTTGCCAGAATAACTTCCAAATTTAGGTAAACATGTATTGGCAAAGAGATTTTTGGTCTTATGTAAAATATATAATTCACTAGTTTTTAATATGTTCAACTATAATTTTGAAAAAAATAAGTTTTATAAATAGATCAATTTAACACCCAAGCCAGGCATCGTGGTCCATATCTGTAATCCCAGCTACTCTGGAGGCTAAAGTGGGAGCAGGGCAAGTTCAAGGTCAAAGGCAACCTGTGAAATTTAGTGAGACTCTCTCTAAAAAAAGAAAAATAAGAAAGGTGTTGGGGTATGGCTCAGTAGTAGAGCTCTTGCCTAGCATGTATGAGGCCCTGGATTTATCCCCCAGTACTACAAAAACAAAACACAACAAAACAATAACACCACCCAAACCAAAAATCCATAAAAGAAGAAAAGTTTGCATCATTCCCATGTTGTTGTTGTTGTTGTGTGCCGTGGAGTCGTGTCCAACTCATAGCGACCCTCATAGGGTTTTCAATGGCTGATTGTTTCAGGATTGCCTTGGGAGTGGGTTGCCACATCCTTCTCCCATTTTTGCAGTGCTGGGAATAGAACTTGGGACCTCAGAGACTGCAGAGCAGTGCTCGACCAACTTAGCTAAATCCCAGCCATTCCCATAGTACTAAAGTTTTAATAATTTTTACTAGAAAAGCTATAGAATAGGTTTCAATGTAGGTAAATTCGTTAAAATTTCCATAGAATGGTAAAATATATCTCCTCAATCTCATAAAAAATATCTAAACAGGGTTATTTAACAAGTAGTAAATTTTAGGGGCAGTTATTAGTTTTTTTTGTGATGAACAATCTTGATGGTCAACTTGATTGGACTGAGAGTTGCCTAAGAGATTGGTAAAGAACACCTTGGAATATGTTCATAAGGGAGTTTCCAGAGATGATTATGCCATGAGGGTACTAATGTAATGAGTGGATTAATCTATTCATGGATTCAAAATTTAAATAGATTGTTGGGAAGTGATTAAATTGAGGAAGATGGGGCCTAGTTGAAGGAAGTAGGTCACTGGGGCATGACATTGAAGGGCGGATTGTTCTCTGAACACTTCCTCTTTCCCCTCTGCTTCCTAGCTGTTATGAAGTGAGCAGCCTCTGCCACAAACATCCACCACCATGACATTCCTACCTCACTTCATGCCCAAAGCAATGGATCTAGCCAACCACAGACTGAAACCTCTGAAATCATGAGCCAAAATAATTATTTCTTCCCTTTCAATTGCTTCACTCATGTATTTGTCATAGCCACAAAGGCACACTATCACATCAACTATAGGAAAATAAGACCTCAAATGAAACAGTTATTAACATATGGACACCTGGGAAAACACAGTTAGAATAAGAAGCATTACCATATATCTAACAGTTTCTTTGCACCTCTTTGTGACCCATCCCTCCTGCATTCCCTTATGTGATGTGCTGTCACAATATATTAGTTAATCATTGTGATATAAATGTTTGTGCTTCATCAGAAATTCATGTTTAAGTCCTAAACCAAACTTGATGTATTAGGAGGAGGGCCATTTGGGAGGTGTTTAGGCCAGGAGAGTAGAGACCTCGTTAGTGGGAGCTCATTGGCCCCTTTCACTATGTGAAGACATATCAAGATGGCACCATATATAAACCAGGAAACAGGACTCACTAGACAACAAATCTTTCAGCACCTTGATCTTGAACTCTCCATCCCCCAGAACTATAATAAACTGGGTAAGTAACCCAGTTGATTGTATTTTGTTATAACAGATAGAATGAGCTAAGACATCTATTCTTCAGAGTTTTATATAAATTAGTTTATGAAATGTGAACCTCCCCCTTTAGGTGCTTTTGCTTCATTTTTGTTTTATTATTTTTGTATTATTTTATTATTTGTTGTATTATTTTATTAACCTGGCTTCTTTTATTTGTTGTTGTTAGGTGCCATCGAGTCGGTATCCGACTCATAGCGATCCTGTGTACAACAGGTGAAACACTATTGTCAGTGCTTTTCTGCTGTTCATAGGGTTTTCAATGGCAGATTGATTTTTGGGAGTGGGTTGCCAGGTTCCTCTCCCAAGCCTACAGTATCTGGTGTTCCCAGGCGGTCTCTCATCCAAGTACTAACCAGGCCCGACCCTGCTTAGCTTCTGAGATCTTACGGGATCGGATGCCACAGGGCTACAGCTTCAGGCTTCTTTTATTTAGCATAATGATTTTTATATTTGTCCATTCTTTAGCATAACTTAATAGTTCCTTTCTAACTGTCATTTCATTCAATGACTATGTCCAATTTGGATTTCTCATTCATGTACTGGTGTACAATTGTTTATTGTTTTTGTCTAAAATAAAACTGTTACGAACATTTATAATCTAAACTTTGCATGGTCACACATTTTTGTTGCTCTTGGGAAAATACCTAGATTTTCTGGTAGGTATGTGTTTAAGATTTTAAAAATTTTCTCAACACTTTTCCGAAGAAGTTATACCACTTGACTTTTTCACCAGGTATGTAGTAAAGTCTAAGTTTTTCTACATTCTTCCTGTTTATTTCTCTTTTAATTTTGTTTGCTTTCATTTAGCTCATTCTTTTTGGTGTATTGTGGTATCTCGATGTGGTTTGAATTCACATTCCCAAAGCCTAATGATGCCTTGCATCATCTGTGTAGACCATTTGTAGACTTTGATAACTATTAAATTCTTTTACCTATTAAAAAATTTAAATTATTTTTATCAGTGAATTATAAACATTTTTATATATTTGTCTAATTTGTGTGTCACAAATATTTTTTCCAGTGTGTAGTTTGCCATCTCATATACTCAATTACATCCCTAGAAAAATAACATGCAACTTTTGATAAAGTCCAATATATGTATACTTTTAAATTTATAGTTCATTATTGTTGCTTTCTATCTCAAACAAATTTGATCCCCTGAAATTTGCAAAGATTTTCTGTCATCATTTCCTCTAGGACTGTTAAAGTTTTAGGTTTCATGTGTAGATCTATGATTGATTTTGAATAAATTTTATGTATTATATGTGATAATGTTTGTCATGTATTATTTTTCCATGTGGGTATTCAGTTGATATAATATTTATTGAATTGCTCAGAAGGCAATATTCTATTAGAGTACATGTCATTTTTCTCAAGTTCCACAGTCTTTATTACTGTACTTTAATGATGTCTTGAAATCACATATAAGATGATCACCTCTTTGTTCTTTTTAAAAATTAGTTTAGCAAGCCGGGCGTGGTGGTGCACGCCTATAATCCCAGTGGCTCGGGAGGTGGAGGCAGGAGGATCGCAAGTTCGAGACCAGAGGCAGTCTGCATAATTTAGCGAGACCCTGTCTCAAATAAAACAAAACAAAACAAAACAAACAAACAAACAAAAAATGGGTTGAGGGTGCAGCTCAGTGGTCCAGCACTTGCAGAGCATGCAAGCATGAGGCCCTGGGTTCAACTCCCAGTACCACACACACACACACAAAAATTAGTTTAGCTATTTTAGTTTCTTTACATTTCCATATAAATTAATATCAGTTTATCAAGTTCTATAAAAATCTGCTTAAATTTTTATTGTATTTCCCTTTGTTTTAGTGCCATAAAACCATGGCCCTTATTATTAACTCTCTTATTTTGTAATCCTGTATGATTTGGGATTTAGAAGATGAGCAGATGTTTGATGATTGAATAATTAAAAGGAGGCAGGTGATCTGCAACAGGTCTGTCATATAACATTATACCAGACAAAATCTTTTGGTACTTGACAGAAAGCACTGAATTCATTTGTGATAACAATAATACATTTATAAAATAGAAACCAGCCATAATTTGATTTCATTTGACTGCTGAGTGATCAATGTTGGCCTGTACTTGAATTATTCTTGGGTAGTTGAGGGAGGCTCTCTATGTTTTGCTCCTAATTTAGTTTATTGGTTCCAAGCTTAATTTTAACTAATTAATTAATTAAATTTTCAGCATCTACAGCCTGTATTTGGGGCCTTGCACATACTTTGCAATTGCTCTAATTCTGAGAATCAACCTCCACCCCCTTTTTTATTTTTTTATCTTGAGACACAGTCTCACTAAGTTACATAGGCTATCTCTTCTTTCAAACTCTTGATCCTTTTGCCACTATCTCCTGAGTTGCTGGGATTACAGATGCATGCCACCTCACTGGGTGTTTTGCTTCACATTTTTCTCTATCTCTCTCTCTGTCTCTGTCTGTCTGTCTGTCTGTCTGTCTCTCTCAGAGTAATGCTCTCTCTCTCAGAGTAATGCTTTTAGTCTCATGCCTATTCTTAATCCTTCTTTGGAGTGAAATGACTTCTGACAGGATGATATTCCTCCTTGAGCCACATAATCTACTCTATAATACACTCCATCAGAACACTATTAGTAAATTAATCTATATTTTAGAGAAAGTTCCTCATAGAATTGTGGTGTGTATCTACCAGAAATTTACACTAAGGCATATTAAAGTGAGAAAATTTTTGAGTATATGTTTATATTTTAATTATTTATCATAAATGTTGCTTTCCCAAGAGGCAAGATCACCATCAAATCATGCACATATATGAGTTCAGTAATTATTGCATGTTCAGCCCTAATAATTTTAGAGAGGAAATTTTTTCACAACCATTACAATTTCATATTGTAGATAATTTCCTTCAGATTTTTGTTGTGTTTGGATTTTAAGAGGCTAAGTTCTATGATCACTGAGAATCATATACTTGTTCACAAAAGTGGTCTAAAGTGAGAATGCCTTTTTCTTTTTTTTAGTTGGAAACATTTAATGTACAACTTAACGTGTTTCTTTCTGACATGCATTTCATTGTGACATTTCCATATATGCGTTTCCTTGTACATTGCAAAGATAACTTCCCCCTTACACTCTTGTGCACCTCCTCCCCCTTCTTCTACACCCTCACCAAAGATCTCTCTTCTACACTGGATGACTTTTTGTGGGATTATTTTTCTATATACCCTTGCATCCAAATTATGTTTAAGGTCCAAAGTTTTTTCTGTAGTGATCTACCTTTTTACATTGTCAGTAGTATTACATGAATAATCTACCCCATTTATATTATTACCATTCTTTGTTATTATTGGTATTATTATAATTATTTCCTGAACTATTAAAGTTAGGCTGTTTTTTTTGAGGTCGCCTTCTTTCTCATTCCTCACTCCTCCTTGTCCTTCCTCTCCCTTCTTTCTTCTCCCATCATCTCTTCCTTTTGTTGGATGCCTCCCTCCTTCTTTCTGCTCCCTTATTGTCCCTTCTCCTCTAAGTTGATTTTAACTTTTTATTATGTTCCAATTTCTGTGTAGGATTTTTTACTTCTTTTAAGTTTGATTCAGCTCCCACATATGAGTGAGAACATGTGGTATTTCTCTTTTTGGGCTTGTGTTTGTTCACTTAAAATAATTTTCTCCAATTCCATCCATTTTGCTGCAAATGACATTATTTCTTTTTTTGTTTTTTTTATTGCTGAGTAGTATTCCATTGTGTATATGTATCATAGTTTTTTTTTTTATCCATTCTTCTGTTAATGGGCACTGTGGTTGATTCCATATCCTTGCTATTGTGAAAAGTGCTGCATTGAACATGGAGATGCAGGTGTCTCTGGTATGATAACTCATCTCCCTTTGGGTATATTCCCAATAGTGTTATAGTTGGGCCATATGATACACCTACTTTTAGTTTTCTAAGGTACCTCCATATTGATTTCCAAAGTGGTTGGACTAATTTACAGCTCCACTAGCAGTGTGAGAGGGTACATTTTTCTAATGCTTTCTAAACAAAACAAAACAAAACAAAAAACAAAAATACAATTGGATATACTTAGAAATTTCATGTATTTTGTACATAGGCAAACTACATTGGTGTATAAACAGTACAACATTAACTTTTTAGTGGAGAGAGAGATGCTTTTTTATGAATGCTTATATTAGCTGTTTGGCCTACTACCTTCAAGTTTCATATTATCTATAGTTTATTTCTCTTTTCTATCTGTATCTAAAGAGTTGGTTAAAGTCTATAAAATTTCAGGGACAAATTTAAAGAAATTTATAATACCATATTTTATTCTAATACATTTTTCACTATTTTTATAACTAACTTAGCAACAGTTCCAGAATAAAAATTGGAAATACTTTGGAGATATAGTGCAATAAAAGATATATTAAGGATTATTTGAAATAAAATGAAGATATTATCTACAAAAAACCCCACAATGTTTAGATTTTTGATGAAATTAAACTCCATAACCCTTAGGAATGATCCAATAATACAAGTTTGGGAACAGTTTGACATTTTTGTTAAATGACTGTAGCAAAGCTTCATCATTCTTACTTCACACTTTTTAACTGTCTGCTATTATATTTTTCAGTGTGAAACAAAATTTAGATGCTAAGCATTTTATAAAAATTATTTTATGGGAAAAACTTTTTTGTTCTGTCTAACCTGATTTCAGTGATGGCACAAATTCTTATATATGTGTCAAGAGAATTATATGAGAGAACATTTCAGTTATTACATATGTTCAATTTGAATTCCTAGTATGCAGTAGGGATGCAAGAGCTAGAATTTTCTCAGTGTTGAGCCTTGGGTTGTCTCAATTATTTAACAGAAGGGAGAACCAAGAATGAATTCACAAATAGGGATTTTTTGAAGCGGATATAAAAGGAAATAATTTATCCTAATTTGACATAGACTTATTTATTTTTAAGTCTATTATTCTGTTTATTTTTAACTGACCTGTAGTATTTGTATATATTTTTGGTGTATAGGATGATAGTTCAATACATTGTTTGTTGTTATATCTACCATCTGAGCTAAATGCCACCCCAGTTCAATACAAATATATTGTATAATGACAAAATGAGTAACTAGTATTTCTACTTCCTCAAACATTTATCACTTTTATGTGTTGGGAACTTTTACACTCATGTTTTTAGTAAATATTATCTTTCCTTAATTGTGTTATTTCTTTTCTGTTTATGAATTTGAAGATGCTTATCATGTACTAGGGGCTGAGATTTAGCTCAGTTGGTAGAATGCTGCTCTGCAGTCTCTGAGGTCCTGAGTTCGATTCCCAGCACCACTAAATAGGAGAAGGACGTGGCAACCCACTCCCAAGGCAATCCTGAAACAGTCAGCCATTGAAAACCCTATGAGGGTCGCTATGAGTCAGACTAAATGGCACCTAACAACAACATCATGTCGTAACTAGTATGGAAGTCAGTTGCCCCATAACCTTTAGGGATTTTTGAAGAGATCAATTTCCCTTTTATCCATCAGTGTATAATTACAACCTTTTTTTTTTTTGGCAGTACTGGGGATTGCACCCTGGGCCTCGCACTTGCATGCTTTGCAAGTGCTGTACCGCTGAGCTGCACCCTCGGCCCATTTTTTTTTCTTTTTCTTTTTCTTTTTTTCTTTTTTTTTTTACTTTTTTGAGACCAGATGTCACTAAATTACACAGACTGCCTCTGGTCTCAAAAGTAGGATCCTCCTGCTTCTGCTTCCACCGTCACTGGGATTACAGGCATGTGCCACTGTGCCCAGCTACAACCTATTGTTATAAGGTATATATTCACTGCTTTTCTTTTGTAAGTCATAATCAAGGAGGAAAGAAAAATATAAGCAATATCTCTTGAAAGTCAATGTAAAAAGTTTATGAAACTTTTACTTTTACTCAGGATAGAATAAGAATAGAAATACTCTCTTGCTCCAAAGAACAAAAACACTAAGAAAATATACGAAGTTATACACTAAAAATTACCAAATTGTACATTTAAAATACATGCAAGTTTTAATTTTGTCAACTGTCTGTCAATAAAACTGTCTTTAAAAAAATCCATGATGTAAATCTATAAATTTACACTACATGGTTAGCTATAGCCACTTACCCTGCCAAATGCTGAGTCTAGCAATAGATTCATGGTTATGTTTGGAAAGCAAGAACTGTTGTTTGGATGTCTTTTTAGCTTTTTTCTATATCAATAACATCACACCATGTTATTATCATTAAAATTAGTTAAAATGCAATTATTTCTCAGCCTTTCAAATTAGTTATAAAATTCATCAAAAATGTCATCAAAAAGCATATTATGTCTTTACCAATTTTCAAGATAATTTCATTCTTAGACTTAGGTGTTAACTAACTTAGGGCTCAGATACAAGTAAATCCTAGTCAGATAAATTCTGAAGTAACCAGTCTCACATGCATTCTTACCTTTCAACCATTTTAGCAATAAGTGGGGCTACAGGAAATTATTTGATTTACATATAAAATTCTCCCTTTTCCTTCCTTAATTTAGTGTCAGCATTTAGGAATGGAATGTATGACTGCATTTCATAGTTAGCAAACAGCCAAAACAGTGAATTATTCTATCATTGCCAATCAACTAAATTAATCTTTTGTTTGGCTTTCTGACATTGTAAGATGTCATGGTTATTTAAATAATGCAAGTACTTTGACAGCTTCTTTTGAGTGATTAACAACGGTGAGTAGCATGATGGAATCTAGTTTTCTTGGCACTTTACACTAGGAAAACAAATTTACACTTTGCAAACTATTGTATTTTTATACACATGGATTAAGATTATTTCACTTATTTAAATCATGATTCTAGATGTACAGTTGTGAGGAATTACATTGATCATTCATTTCTCTCAAAATATTTCTTGTTTTGTCGGTGTTACACTGAGTATATCCCTACCTTAAATTATTGCCTACAAAATAGGGGAAACCTGTACGCCAAATTCTGCATGATAATTACTATGATATAGAGAAGCACAAAGAGAAATACTACCAAGGCTAATGGGCTTAGCAAAAGTTTTATCAATAAATGCCATGCAGGTACTTAGGATATAAACAATTCTAAATCCAAGTAATTTCTGCTCCCTCATCTCTCTTCCACTGCCCTGGATCCACAGAAGAAATAACTTTTGGTTCTGTTTTTATATCTTCTGGGAATTATATGTCTTATCAATATAGTGGTATTTTGTCTCCTAGACATTGTTTGCCTGCAGTCATAGCCCTGTGGCATCCAATCCCATCAGATCTCAGAAGCTAAGCAGGGTCGGGCCTGGTTAGTACTTGGATGGGAGACCACCTGGGAACAACAGGTACTGTAGGCTTGGGAGAAGGACCCAGCAACCCACTCCCAAAAGTCAATCTGCCATTGAAAACCCTATGAATAGCAGAGAAGCACTGACAGTACTGTTTCATCTGTTGTACGTAGGGTCACTATGAGTCAGATCCTGATCACATAGCACCTAACTAATAAGACATTGTTTAATTAGTATCTAATGAGAATATATATTTACATTATCACCACCTTCTTTCCTTCCTTTCACCAGCAACTATTCTCACTTAAATAGAGTTTCTGCTTCAATTTGTTTTTATTTACATTTTATCTGATGCATTAAAACATTAAAAATGTACGTATTAGTGTTGCACCATACAGTATTTTGGTATATGCAGACATTGTATAAGTCAGGCTAATATAACTATCTCCTCAAACATTTATCATTTATTTATGGTGAAAACTTATAAAAATCCTTTCTTCTAGGCCTTGAAATGCACAGTACATTATTGTTATCTATAGTCATCTGGGCTGGGATTTAGCTCAGTTGGTAGAGCTAGAGGGTCGCTATGAGTTGGACACAACTTGATGGCACCTACTAACAACAACATAGTCATTTGACTATTCAGCATCCCACCAGAACTTCTTGTTCCTATGTAGCTGTAATTTAGTACCTATTAGTCAACATTTCCTACTTCCTCTCCACTTTTGCTTTGCCGAGCCTCTAGTAACCACCATTATACTATCAATTTCTATGAAATCAGTTTTTTTGGATTCTACATATGAGTGAGATCATGTGGTGCTTGTTGTTCTGTACCTGACTTATTTAACATAATGATTTCTAATTTTATCCATATTCCCCCAAATTATAGGATTGCATTCATATTAATGGCCAAATAGTATTCCATTATGTATATGTATCACATTTTCTTTACCCATTCATAAATTGATGGACACTTAGGTTATTTCCATATCTTAGCTATTGTGAATAGTGCTCCCGTGAACAGAGGAGTATAGATGTGTCTTCAACATATTGATTTTCTTTGGCTATATACCAAGTAGTAGGATTGGTAGATCTTATGATAGTTTAATTTTTAATTTTTTGAGGAAAATACCTGCTGGTTTACATAATGGCTCTACCCACCAACAATGTGCATTGATTCCCTTTTATCCACATCCTCATCAGTCCTTGTTATCTTTGATCTTTTGGATAATGGCCATTCTTACTGGAGTAAGTTGGTATCTCATGGTTTGGATTTTCATTTCTATGATGAATAGTGATGTTGAACATTTTGTTATGTACTTTTTGGTCATTATATATCTTCTTTTGAGAAATGTCTGTTTTAGAGCTATTGTTCTTTTTTTCTTTTTGCTATTGAGAGATTCATAGTTCCTTGTATATTCATGTATTCTCAATATCAACCACTTGTTATATGTTTAGGTTGCAAATACTTTCTTACATTCTGTAGATTGTCTCTGCACTCCATTGTTTCCTTTATTGTGCAGAAGCTTTTAATTTTATGTAATCCCATTAATTTTTTTTCTTTTGTTTCCTGTGCTTTTGGGATGCTTTCTCAAATCTTTGCCTATTGCAATGTCCTAATTTTTCCCCTATGTTTTTTTCAGTACTTTCATAGTTTCAAGTCCTATATTTAAGTTTTTAATCCACTTACAGTTGAGTTTTGTAACTGATGAGAGAATGAAATCTACTTTTATTGTCCTGTATGTGGATACGCAATTTTCTCAGCACTATTTTTTAAAAAGACTATCCTTTCACCGATGTGTGTTCTTAGCACCTATGTAAAAAATCAATTGATGGTATTTGTCAGTGTAAATCTAGGCTCTCTATTTTATTCCATTGGTCTATATGTCTGTTTTTATGCCAATACTATAATCTTTTGATGAGTACAGTTTTATAGTAAGTTTTGATGTCACATAGGATAAGGCTGCCTGTTTTATTCACTTTACTGAGAATAGCTTAGGGTATGAGAAGTTTTTTGTACTTCCATGTAATTTTTAGAATTGCTTTTATGTGGACCTATGAAGAATGTTATTGGTATTTTGATAGGGATTGCATTGAATCTGTAGATCTCTTTAGTTATTATGGACATTTTAACAGTATTGAGTCTTCCAATTGATAAACATGAAATATCTTTGTACATGTTTTTTGCATTCTTTTCAGTTCTTTTCACCAGTTTTATCATTTTCATTGTAAAGATCTTTTACTTCTTAAGTTAAATTTATTCCAATGTATGTAGGCATTTATTTATTTAGCAATCATAGATGGGATTGCTTTCTTGATTTCTGTTTCAGATCGTTCACAATTGACATATAATAATGCTTCTTGTTTTTTATTTTTATTTTTGTATCCTGCAACTTTGCTGAATTCATTTGTTCATTCTAATAATTTTTGGTGGAGTCTTGGGGGTTGTCTACATATAAGATCATGTTCTCTACAAACAGTGACACTTTGACTTCTCCAATTTAGATGCTTTATATTTCTTTCTCTTGACTGTTTTGGCTAGGACTTCACGAAGTCTTGTGTTGAATAAAAGTGGTTAAATTAAGCATCCTTGTCTTTTTCCAGACCTCAAAGAGAAGGCTTTTAGCATTTCTCTTCTGGTATGATATTAGCTATTAAATTATTATAAATGGCCTTTATTAGGCTATGGGTGAGACTCAACTTGATGGCACCTAACAACACCAAAATGTTAAGGTATTCCTTCTATTCTGAGCTTGTTCAGGATTCTTTTATGAAGGGATATAAAATTCTGTCAAATGAACTTTTTATATCTATTCAGATGACCATATGGTATCTGTTATTCATTCTGGTGAATTATATATCATATTTATTGCTTTGTATATACTGAAATATTTTTGGCATCTGTGGGATGAATTTACCTGATCTGTTATTTCTTTGTTCATTTTCTTTCTGGACATTGTGTCCATTTCCTAAAAGGGGATGTTACAGTCCCCAACTATTATTATATTAGAGTCTATATATCTTCTTTAGCCTTCAGTCATACCACTGTGGCATCCAATCTGGTCAGATATCAGAAGCTAAGGAGGGTTGGGCCTGGTTAGTACATGGCTGGAAGTTCACCTGGGAACACCACGTGCGGTAGGTTTGGAAGAAGGACGTGGTCCGCCACTCCCAAAAAACAATCAACAATTGAAAACCCAATGAATGGCAGAGAAGCACTAACAATAGTGCTTCACCTGTTTTACATAGGTTTGCTATGAGTCGAACACTGACTCCATGGTACCTAACAACAGCAACATATTTTCTTTTAGTCTATTAACATTTGCTTTGTATATTTGATTGCTAAAAAGATGGGTGCATGTGTATTTAGAATTGTTATTTCCTCTTGCTCAATAGATTCCTTTTTCATGATAGTATCATGATAGTATAACATCTTTGCCTCTGTTTACTACTTTTGATATAAAATCTACTTTTTCTTGGCTTCCTATCTCATTAGATCTTAGAAGCTAAGTAGGGCCAGATATGATTAGTCCTTGGATGGGAGACTGCTTGGGAATACCCGGTCCTGTAGGCTTGAGAGAAGGACCCAGCAGCCCAATCCTGAAACAATTAGCCATTGAAAACCCTATGAATAGTGGAGAAACACTGATAATAATGCCAGACATGGCGCAGTGTCAGTGAGTGTTTTGTTCTGTGGTACATAGTGTCCTTAAGAGTCTGACCCAACTTAAGCCAGCCATGGTGGTGCACGCCTGTAATCCCAGAGGCCTGGGAGGCGGAGGCAGGAGAATCGCAAGTTCAAGATCAGAGGCAGTCTGCATAACTTAGCGAGACCCTGTCTCAAAAAGTAAAAAAATGGGCTGAGGGTGCAGCTCAGTGGTCCAGCACTTGCAGAGCATGCAAATGCAAGGCCCTGGGTTCAACCCCCACTACTGTAATTAAAAAAAAAAAAAAAGAGTCAGGCCCAACTTGATGGCACCTAACAACAATAAACTCCTCCTTTCTTTTGGATTCAATTTTCATGTAATATTCCAAATTTTCACTTCCAGTCTATGTATATGTATCCTTATAGGTGAACTGAGTTTTTGTAAGCAACATATTTTTTAAGTCTTATTTTTTAATTCATTCAATTGCTCTATGTCTTTTAATTGGAGAATTTAATACACTTACATTCAAAGTAAGCCTGCAGCCGTAGCCCTAAAGCTTCTCATCCTGTCAGATCTCAGAAACTAAGCAGGGTCGGGCCTGGTTAGTACTTGGATAGGAGACCACCAGAGAACACCAGACACTGTAGGCTTGGGAGAAGGACCTGGCCACCCACTCCCAAAAATCAATCTGCCATTGAAAACCCTATATAGCAGAGACACACTGACAATAGTGTTTCACCTGTTGTATGTAGAGTCTCTATGAGTCGGATACCAACTCGAGGGCACTTAACAATAACAACAACACATTCAAAGTAGTTTTTGATTGCTAAGGTCTTGCTAAGGCCTTTATGTAACTTGTTGTCTATTTCTGTTGTAGTTACTTTCCTTCTCCCTGTCATATAGTCTTAGTTTGTGTTTGATTGATTTACAGTAATAGTATATTTTGATTCCTTGCTTATTACTTCTGGTCTGGCTAATATAGACTTGTCTTTCTAGATACCATGAGGCTTTTGAAATGACATGTTTTGATTTTACTAAAATCTCTTGAAATGACAACAACTCAACATAATTGTAAAGGTAGGAACAAAAACAGACAAAAGAAATAGAGAAGATGTTCTAGTAAGAAAACTACACTTTTACTCCATATCTACCCACAGTTTTAATTTTTTAATGGCCCATTTTATGTCTTTCTATAATCCCTATTCCTTAACATATTAACCTAGTTATTATTTTTGTTGTTTTATTTTTAGCCTTCATATCAAAGATATGAATGGCTTTGCCCAACTTTCTTACAATATTAGAGTATTCAGAATTTGTTTGTATAATTACTCTTAATGATGGGTTTTATATCTTCCCATCTGTACATGGACTACGAGGCAATTTTGAAACAGAACACGGAAACACTGCTTGGTTTAAAGTCAGGAAAGGTGTGTATCAGTGCTATATCTTCACCATGCCTCTTCAATCTCTATGCTGAACAAGTAATCTGAGAAGCTAGACTTTATGAAGAAGAATGTAACATCAGAATTGGAGGAAGACTCATTAATAGCTTGAGTTATGCAGCAGACACAACTTTTTTTTTTACATTGAAGGGTCCCATATTTATTGTAGCATTTATTTATTTCTTAACCATTTAATACCTGTACTTTGTGTTAAACTTCTATTAGATTCTCATCATTTTTTATTGGAAACTTTTAATGTACTCCTTAATGTGATTCATTCTGACATGCTTTTTATTGTGACATTTCCATATATGCATTTTGTTGTACATTATTCATATAGGTTCCCCCTTACCCTCTTGAATGCTTCCTCCCCCTTCCCAACACCCCCCACCCATCAAAGACTTCTCTACCATTTACTTACCTTTTTATGGTGATATTTTTCTATACATCCTTGGGTTCCAGTTCTGTTTAAGATAGAAACTTTTTCTGTAGTGAACTTTCCTTTTACCTTGTTAGAACTATTACATGCATTTTCTAGACCATCTATAATAATACCATTCTTAGCTTTTCTTTTCTCTTATTATGATCTGACCTTTGTATAGGATTTTTTCCTTCTTATAATTTTGATTCAGCTCCCACATATGAGTGAGAACATGTGGAGTTTCTCTTTCTGAGCTTGTGTTCATTCACTTAAAATAACTTTCTCCAATTCCATCCATTTTGCTGCGAATGGC